>JAYESA010000004.1:310504885-310707385 GCA_036927795.1 Iris macrosiphon | reverse complement strand
TCTTCCCAGCGGAGCAGTCCTCACGTCCATTGGCATACTCCCGCATTGACCACACAAAAACCAATCTCCTTAGACACTAGCCATGTTCATATTACCTCTGAGTTATCGTCCCACTAATCTCCCCATTGGAGAAATCCTCAGGTCTATTCATACTCCCGGATAGACCACCGTCAGCAAATTACTCCTCAGCGAGTTTCTCGGACATCAGTTCACATCAATATTATCTCTGAACTATCGTCCTAACATTTCTCCCCGGCTGAGTATGCCATGTCCATATTACCTCTAAGCAATTCTCCCGGGTCTTGGCTTTCGATCATTACGTCCATATTACCACTGATATCGTTTGTCATCTCTACTTATCATCCATATTTACCAAGGTATGCCAACATTGTTAAGTCCACAAAATATGCCACGTCTATATTACCTCTGGCATGGCTTGTCTTAATCCATTACTTGCAATCAAATGCATAAAAATTAATGGATCCACATGTCACAACCCGATTCCGTAGAATCGTTTGAGACGTCCCCCGAATCGTGATCGCCGTGCGGGCCTGGAGTTGCGCCGCACAAGGCTTTAATGATTTGCATAGCAAGCACATATTCAGAGTACGCAGATAAATTAAAACACAGATTTGAAACATAGAAAAGTTTTCTTTATTGATAATAAACATCTATTACAAACTCCTGAACGAGTCAGCTAATATGCCGAACGGCTTACAAAAGAGATGACTCAAAATGAGATAGCAGTCCTGTACATTACATCCCTTTATAAACTCAAAATGATAAAGACCTCCAGGCTGGAGGATAGCTTTACCATGGAGCTGCATTTGTGTATGAAGAGTTGCAGCTTCTGACTTCCAAAATGCTTCAAGGGGCGCGGTGAAGATGCGCCAACAACTGGACTGGATCGGAGATACGACTTCGGCTCCTCGCTCGGTTTGCCTTGGTGCGGAGAACCTGTTTCAACGAGGGTCAGCATGTCAAAACATACTGGTGAACGCGAGCTAGCCGAACTATACCAATCAACACATTGTTTTAATGAAGCATGCATATTTGTGGGTTTCTATCTTGCCTTAGTTCATTTACAAGTAAGCAGCATATAGAATTTACTGAAATGAACGTGCCACCGTTCGGTGGATTTTTACCTGACCGTCTGAATTACCTGCATAATACTTACCATGCCTTCCCTACCACGAAGACACAAGTTAGTATACAACAGGTTTAAATATACACGATGATCACTGGCGTGGTGCCATAACGGATGATAGTCTTTGACGAGAATGGTTTGCAATGAAAGTACAAGAGGTGCTGCAAGCCATTCCGCTGAACAAGAGACTAGAACAATATGTCTCGCCCGGACCGGATCGATGCCAGTGCCCCAGCATCGTCCGCGAGACTTGACCCTGTGCACAAGTTGTCCATGATCGAATAAAATACAAGTAATAATTTATTTCAGTTGAGGCAACAAGAGTACAAGACAAGCAATTGTACAAGACAAGCAATTATTCATGATTTATTCCCAAGCGAACAAGCATGCCATTAAGTATTTGTTCGTGCAGTTTATTGACAAGCATATATACCAAGTCTATTCTCTTTTATCTTGGTTTCTTTTATTATTACATGGTATCGTTTGATCGGGGCAAAGAAGAATGCAGATTTGTAGGGTGTGAAGGTTGGAAGTAGGGCTAGCTAATCGGGTTGGTAACCACACACTTAGATTGATAGAAGGAGAAGGAAAGAGGTGCTTCACGACTCCGCTCGCAAGCCGCCTACTGCTCGTTCACCTACGCACGAACAGCTCGATTAATACTTCTTTCTCTCTTTCCAATCTCAGAATAGAAGTGCAAGTCAATGAACGAAAACAATGAAAACCATCGAAACCGTTCAAGAAAAACAAGCAAATCCCAAAACCAACTCAAAGCACGAAAGCAACAAGTGACATCGAAAACCGAGGCAATAAAAGATAGCAGCAGAGAGGTCCCTCCTGACTCTGCCGCTAAGCCGATCCTTGGAGCACGGTCCACTGAATATTGGAATCGATTCCGAAAAAACAAATCCATAACGAGGACGAGTTCTTAATTCAATCTATCCCGATCGAACGATATCGTCTTGTGTTTCTTAGTCGCGCTCTCCGTACCGGGAGAACGGAGCGCTACATCCTACCCAACTAATTGAAAGTTTCGTCCTGAAACTTAAGAATGGGACCTACCGTTAGGGGTTATTGCGTTCGGGACGATGATCAAGACTCAAGGAACAATCATGAACAGAATGGTTTGATTCACCACAGGCTAGGCATAAACCAAGTTTCATACGACATTTGTCAATTGCATGCCCTGACTTTTTACAGAATTTATAGTAGGGCATTGTGTTCCCTTTGTGTGAACCACCATCGTTTTGTCGCTTTGTCGCGTTATTTCCTCTCTCGTCGCTTTGGCGTTTGTGACTGGATGTATGCACAGCGCCGACAGGAACGTGAGGATAGTGTGGTTCAAGAGATAGGGCGTGATTCATGACTTCACGTATTGTCCGATACTGATGAACGGCTACGTGCCTTTGAATGGCAGGGCGTAGTCCACCTTCAAACCTTCTTGCTCGACTCGCTGCATCAGGTAAATAGGCCCTAGCGAATTTGGAGAGACGGTTGAATTTGGCGGAGTACTCCTTAACAGTCATGCTGCCTTACCGCAGCTGCACGAACTCGTTTTCCATTTGACGTGTACTGGAGGGGGTACAAACCACTCTTCGAACGCGGCATAGAAAGTCGTCCACGAGATCGCCTCCTCTCCGTGATCAAATTGGAGAGATCGTCGATGCACGTCCCACCAATCGTGTGCGTTGAGGCGGAGCTGTAGTTGCTCGCAGGCGACTCGCTTCTCTTCGGGAACCTCTAGCAGAGTGAAGTGATCTTCAAGTTCGGCCAACCAATCTAGAGCTACGACTGGGTCCTCAGTCCCGTTGAATAGGGTGTTGCAGACTTTCTTGAAGTGGCCAAAGTCGAAGGTAGTCACGTCCCTCGTCCTTGGAATTTGTGGTGTCTCTACTTCAAGCGTGGGCTGTACCGCCGGAGTCGGCATTCTTGCCGAGGAATAGTTGTAAGCCAAAGTCTGAACGATCTGCTGCAGGGTATCTACCTGCTTCTGTTGGACTGAGAATCGTGCTTCTATATTATCTTAAAATTTGAGCTGACTCTCTTCCGCTCGCTTCTCGGCCCGTTCATAGCGAGCCTCGTCCGTTTATTGGTTTGCCTCCAATATCTGCAATATTTGTTGGACGGGATCGATGCTTGGCATGGCTCGCTGGCTATCTGAACTTCCCGAAGTGCCCGAACTACTTCCTTGGCCTTGTATTTCGTCCGGTGTTTGCGCTGCAGATTGCGCTGGAGCCACTCCTTCAAAAGAAGGTAAATTACATTAGGATCATAATGTATTATGGACTTATTGCATGAACGTATCTCATTTTGACCTAGCGAGTTCAAGAGTTCGCACAGGAATTTGATCGTTAAAGGAACTTTTCCAGCACGAAGTCAAAGGAACTTTGAATCTGTACTCTGATACCACTATGTCACGACCCAATTTTGTAGAATCGTTTGAGGCATCCCCCGAATCGTGATCGTCGTGCGGGCCTGGAGTTGCGCCGCACAAGGCTTTAATGATTTGCATAGCAAGCACATATTCAGAGTACGCAGATAAATTGAAATACAGATTTGAAACATAGAAAAGTTCTCTTTATTGATAATGAACATCTATTACAAACTCCTGAACGAGTCAGCTAATATGCCGAACGGCTTACAAAAGAGATGACTCAAAATAAGATAGCAGTCCTGTACATTACATCCCTTTATAAACTCAAAATGATAAAGACGTCCAGGCTGGAGGATAGCTTTGCCACGGAGCTGCATTTGTGTATGAAGAGTTGCAGCTTCTGACTTCCAAAATGCTTCAAGGGGCGCGGTGAAGATGCGCCAACAGCTGGACTGGATCGGAGAGACGACTTCGGCTCCTCGCTCAGTTCGCCTTGGTGCGGAGAACCTGTTTCAACTAGGGTCAGCATGTCGAAACATACTGGTGAAGGCGAGCTAGCAGAACTATACCAATCAACACGTTGTTTTAATAAAGCATGCATATTTGTGGGTTTCTATCTTGCCTTAGTTCATTTACAAGTAAGCAGCATATAGAATTTACTGAAATGAACGTGCCACCGTTAGATGGATTTTTACCTGACCGTCTGAATTACCTGCACAATACTTACCATGCCTTCCCTGCCACGAAGACACAAGTTAGTATGCAACAAGTTTAAATATACACGATGATCACTGGCGTGGTGCCATAACGGACGATAGTCTTTTACGAGAATGGTTTGCAATGAAAGTACAAGAGGTGCTGCAAGCCATTCCGCCGAACAAGAGACTAGAATAATATGTCTCGCCCGGACCGGATCGATGCCAGTGCCCCAGCATCGTCCGCGAGACTTGACCCTGTGCACAAGTTGTCCATGATCGAACAAGATACAAGTAAAAATTTATTTCAGTTGAGGCAACAAGAGTACAAGACAAGCAATTGTACAAGACAAGCAATTATTCATGATTTATTCCCAAGCGAACAAGAATGCCATTAAGTATCCGTTCGTGCAGTTTATTGACAAGCATATATACCAAGTCTATTCTCTTTTATCTTGGTTTCTTTTATTATTACATGGTATTATTTGATCGGGGCAAAGAAGAATGCAGATTTATAGGGTATGAAGGTTGGAAGCAGGGCTAGCTAATCGGGTTGGTAGCCACTCACTTAGATTGATGGAAGGAGAAGGAAAGAGGTGCTTCACGACTCCGCTCGCAAGCCGCCTACTGCTCGTTCACCTGCGCATGAATAGCTCAATTAATACTTCTTCCTCTCTTTCCAATCTTGGAATAGAAGTGCAAGTCAATGAACGAAAACAATGAAAACCATCGAAACCGTTCAAGGAAAACAAGCAAATCCCAAAACCAACTCAAAGTACGAAAGCAACAAGCGACATCGAAAACCAAGGCAATAAAAGATAGCAGCAGAGAGGTCCCTCCTGACTCTGCCGCTAAGCCGATCCTTGGGGCATGATCCACTGAATATGGGAATCGATTCCGAAGAAACAAATCCATAACGAGGATGAGTTCTTAATTCAATCTATCCCGATCGAACGATACCGTCTTATGTTTCTTAGCCGTGCTCTCCGCACCGGGAGAACGGGGCGCTACACCACAAAACCTATCACGTCCATATTATCTGTGATAGGGATTATTTTCAAACTTATTACTTGAACTCAACTACGTAATGAGTAGTTAGTCCACCAAAGTTCCCCTAGTGGGATGTCCTCAATCGATGCAAATAGCCACGTCAGTATTACCTCTGGCTCACTTTTTTTCCTTCCACAAAAATACTACGATCATACCTAACCTCTCGGTATGACTGTTGATTAGTTCACATCTACGTCACCTCTGAGCTTTCGTCCTCACATCCTCCACCGAGAGGTTGCCATGTCCATGTGACCTTTGAGCAAACCTCTCCCTACGACTATCATCAGTCTTCATCTCAACTTATCACCCGTGCTTAAATTTAAGTACGCCAACAGTGTTAAGCCCACCAAACTTGCCACGTCCATATCACCTCTGGCAAGGCCGCTTCAAACTTATTACTTGCATTCTCATGCACAAGAAGTAATAATTCTCCCAAACACCCCCCAGCGGGATGTCCCTAAAGGACTACGGTGTCGTGCTACGTCCATATTTCCTCTAGCACAGTGCCAAAAGTTTGCAACATACAACAACATAAATGCAGTAATAAGTTCTGGAAAAAAAGAAACTTTTATTCAAGATCATGAGTACATATGATGGAAATCCGATACATTTCAAGGATTTTCATTAATATTCAAGGTCTTGATTACATATGATGGAAATCCCTTTGAAGGGTTCCATGAGTTCTCGCTGACAAGAACCTCTTCCATTAAAAGGTGCCCCTGTGTTATTTCTGTTACGAAAATAAGTGGGCCCGACAACAAAGCTCAATGCTTTCTGGATCATCCCTCCACTGTGCAAACCTCAGTATATGAAAAAGAAGCCATACTGATGGATAACAAGGGAGGAGCAGAAACAGACGCTCTACAACCAGGCGGGAAGACCAATGATAGGAATGAAAATTAATCCAAATCCTATCGTTGGCACCGCAAGCCCCAGACGGTAGCAAGCCGCATAACGGAGAGAAATGCAGCTAGCACGCTACATGAACAGGGATGACTCAGTACGTGATGCAGGATGTTCTTCCATGCCACATGGATCAATCCTTTCCGAACTGTCCTCATCTCTTGGATCAGTTCTTGCCAAACTGTCCTCGTCTCCTAGATCAGTTCTTGGCGAACCGTCCTCAACTCCTGTATTGGTTCTTAACGAAAAACTACCGCATGAGGGGGATATTCTCATCAAATGACGGGTATTATGATATCCTTTCATGCTCCATCATGAGTAGCACAAGCGAGGAAAAAATCTGCAAAAAGAAGACACGAATCAGTCTCAGCAAAGATCGCATAAAGGCACAACTGTCACATACTGCTGCCCGACCACATCGACGCGTAGAGACGAGTCTGTGGTACTAGCAAAAGAAGATCTTATTCCTGCGGCCAAACCAAAGATAAGTTATACACGCATGAAGCAGATGATTCCTCACCCATGTGGCCGCGCCAAAGCTCGATGCACATGTTACAGAGGAGTGCTTGTCCATACGACAGAACTCTGAGAAGAGGTCTGTGCACGTCCAAGATGAGTCTCCATCCATATGGCAGAACTTCATGAAGGGTCTGCACACATCCCTACAGCAGGATTGTGTACTGGTGCCTCTGTGTCCTTCGTGGCCCAGTATGAGAAGTATAATACTGCCCTACCTCTAAGAAAAATATCAAGATCAGGGGGCCACGGATCGAGACTGCCCCTGACAAACTCTCTGATAAGAAGAGTCACATCCCTCGGCATCCCTTACAGAGAAAAGAAAAGAAACGAAGGGATAAAGTTATCTCTCTCTCTTTCCTAGCCGCCTATTTATAGGCCGTTAGACCGCACGAGGAGATCGAGGTAATGAACCCAATGGTTAATGAGGATGAACCTGACCCCTCGATACCTATGATCGATCTCAATCTCCTTGAAAACTGATGTCCCGAGCCCCGTGTCAAGGGATAGCTCAAAATCCGGGGAGAACCGGTCAAAGATTGAGCAAATCCACTCAGTTAATGATCCGACAGTCTACCAGGTCTAGCTATGCGACCAGAGCTCATGTACCCTAGCATGAAAGCAAGACGCATGGGAGCCGCACGGGACCTATACGACCAGAATATCCAACCACATAGATGCCCTGCATGCGGCCTGAACATCATCAGAGTACAAGGGTTGCATAAAAGATATATTGATCAAAACAAAATAAAAATTTTATTTACAAAAAGGGGGGTGGGTTACAACATATAGTCTTCAAGGCCCATACAAAATAAAAACAAAAATAGGAAAAAGCGATCAATCAGATGAGCCGCGAGCCTCATGAAGCACGGTCGCAACCTCATGGAGTGAATGTTTGCCTACGCGACAAAACTGGTGGCACAGTCCTTCCCTCCATTCCAACATCTCCCTCTCCTCTGGAATTATGTGCAGCAAGACAAAATGTAGAGTGGACTCTAGAGGCCAAGCAAGTTCCTCGAAAGTTAACCCCAACGGGGACAGAAAATCCTCAGCAGCAGATAACTTGTCCCCGACCTGTGCTTTCTTTGTAGGAGGAGACATTGTGACAACCGGCGGAGAACCGATAGCTCGTCCCTCACGAGACCCTCAAATTCTGGACCCTCCTATACACGAGCACCGGAGCGAAGCAAGGAGGGGACGTCGAGGAAGTAAGGCGGCTTGCCAGGGTTCCCAACCAGAACCTCCCTTGGACGACAGGTTTCACAAAGTGAAACACGATGAACCATGGCAGTGGTATTTACAGAAGAGAGCGGCGGTTTGCATGGCTACAATAATTGGATAGATGAACCTAGAAGGGTGAATCCGACGGTTTATCTTTCGAGAAGTCTGCATGCAACTGATGGTTTAGTTTCCAAGAAGTCTACATACAAAAGGTGGATAGGCTTCCTCAAAGGTTGAGCCAAGTCTTAAAAGTGTCAGCTCGGTAGTATGTGCCCATGCATCCAAGAACCATGCGCTCCCAAAGCTCAAAAGAGATCAAGCCATAGAATTATCATGCGGCTCAATAAGGCAACAACCATGTGTCCCAATCAGCCGAAGCAGCCGTATCCGCAGATAGACCTGACATGGCGTCCCGTCAACAAGATTGTCTATGACACAGAATCCTGATAAAAATAATTTTCTGATTGCCTCAAAAGACATGAACATACTAAACGATAGAAGTCTCACGTCAGCACAAAACTTCACTCTCGGCGGGTATGTAGCTCCACGTGTACATCACAACAAGGACCCCATATATCCCACACTCCATGTGTCTCTGGCCCCATGCGTCTCAGACTCCATGCATTCTATGCATATCTGGCCCCATGCATCCCAGACTTCATGCATTTCATGCGTCTCTGGCCTCGTGCATCCCAGACTCCATGTGCCTCAAGCTTCTCTAGCCACATGCGTCTCAAACTCCATGAAGACCAAGTCTTGCCATTACAAATAAAGTAGATCTCTCCAACCAAGTATGGGCCATGTCATAATATCTTAATAAGCGCCCACGTGGCTGTTTGGCTGGCTCGCGGTTACAGTTGTACCCTATTAGGAAGATAAACGTGGCACCCTCTAGCATCTGTGCGGCCTAACATATGTGCGCCCAATGATGACTATATATATACCAGGATAACATGCCCAAAGTAGACACATACAGAGAGAAACAGATAGAGAAAAGAGAGAGAGAGCAGAAGAGAGATTCTTCACCCTGCGTCAGATTGTCAACGGAGTAAAGGAGCCGCCATAGCGCTCTTTGTCCATCGTCACACCCTAGAATAAAAAATTTGTACTTAGATTGTCTGTCTAGGACCTCTTTGTACTTTCTTTTGATTGTTATTGAACCAATCAATTTTAATGGCGAACATGCGCATGTCTCTTCAATCATGAAGGACCATGAGAACGATGATTACAGATCCAATTTCAAACCAAACTAATAAGGTAAAAGCTTTAAATTTGTTACTTTGATTACTTAACTTGGTTGCTATGATTGTGCATATTAAGTCATCTGGCATGGCTGCTGACTGGTGAATGAACACTAGTGCATCTAGCCACATGTGCTCTAGGAAGTGCTGTTCACCAAGATCGAACATATTATGGGAGAAGGTATCAATGGGGAACAAGAATTAAGCAGAGGATCTGGAGATTAGGACAATGGTTCTGGACTTTGAGAAACTACAGTCAAAAGAGCACGTGTAACTAAGTACCAGTGATTACCAAGGACCTGATATCAGGAAGTCTGTTGCAGACTTAAGGGTAAACATCCATGGTTACTATATGGTGATTCTTAGCAGGAGACACACTTTGAAGCAAGGATTTCAGTATCAAATGGATGTTCGAGATTCTGCTTGTGAATAGAGTCTCATTATAAGAGTTGTGGGACACTAGACTAGGATATGTACTCTGTACCATAAGATTTCTAGTCTAGGGCTTATCTCCAAATGTGGGGGTAAGGAGTTGGAGAAGTGTGAGGTCTGTGCATAGAAAAAGATCACAAAAAACTGTTCAAACGGGTAAAATCGGAGCACAGATCTTCTAGAGTTGGTACACTCAAATATCTGTGAATTCAAGCAGTTCTCCACAAAGGCCAAGATAAAGTATTTTATTACCTTCATCGATGACTACTCAAAGTATGCATTCGTCTATCTGCTCAAGTCAAAAGATGAAGTATTCGAGAAGTTCAAGGAGTTCAAGGCTGAGGCTGAACGTCAAAGGTATGAAATCTGTTTGAAAGACAAGGCTAGTGTAGCGCTCTAATTTTTGAATAATGGTAAAGTGCAACAATCAATTAAAGTCACAATTATTTAGACATAATTAATTATCATGCAATTATTTATATTTTAATTACTGAAAGACGAAAATACCCTTAATTCGAAAAGTGAGGGTGACAAGTCTACCCTCCTTAAAAGAATTTCGTCCTCGAAATTAAAAATAAGTTTGCACAAGAAAAATCAATCAAGAATGAATCATACCTCAAGTCTCGAAGAGATATGGATACTGCTCGCGCATTTCGTCCTCTCTCTCCCAAGTTGATTCTCCTGGAGAATGATATCTCCAGGCAACACGAACCAAAGGGATAATTTGGTTCCGCATTGCCTTCTCTCTACGATCCAAGATCTCGACGGGTTGTTCAGGATAGCTGAGTGTCGGTCCAACTTCGATCTCCGAGTGGTTTAGTACGTGACTAGGATCTGCCACGTACCGTCTCAGCTGCGATACGTAGAATACGTTATGCACTCCATCTAGAGCAGGCGGCAAGTCAAGTCTATAGGCCACTGTACCGACCCTTACAAGAATACTGAAGGGCCCGATGTATCGTGGACTAAGCTTCCCGCCTCTGCCAAAACGAATCGTGTCCCGTGTCGGAGAAATCCGTAGGAACACCAAATTGCCAACCTAGAACAAACAATCTTAACATGCAATCTAAACAAAACAATCACAAACCAAAACAAATCAAACGAATAACTGAAACTCTAGGGGTCTACGGTGGCTATCGGCCCAATGCCGCTGTCTATCCTGCGCCACTCGTATTTTGTCTCTGATAAATTTTACCTTTTCTGCTGCATCCATGACCATTTCTAGTCCTAACGAAGCTCTCTCTCCAAGATCATCCCAAGATAATGGTGTATGACACCTTCGTCCATATAAGCTTCGAATGGTGATATCTCAATGCTGGCCTTGTAGCTGTTGTTGTAAGCAAACTCTACTCGGTGTAGATGATCCTCCCAAAAACCTCCGAGATCCAAAACGCAAGTGCATAGCATATCTTCGAGATTCTGAATAGTCCTTTCAGACTGTCCGTCTGTCTGGGGGTGATACGTGGTACTGAACTTGAGCTGAGTGCCCAAGCTAGCCTGCAGACTCCTCCAAAAATAAAAAGTGAAACGACTATCCTGATCTGAGTCAATACTCACCGAAACTCCATATAATCTGACAATCATCTCTCCTAGCTTCTCTATTTAAGTACCCACTTTGAATGGTAAGAAGTGGGCTGATTTGGTAAATCTATCTACGATGACCCAAATCGCGTCCTTTCCTCTTGCAGAACGAGGAAGTCCCAAAATGAAATCCATAGTCACGTGCTCCCACTTCCACTCTGGAATGGGTAAAGGTTGAAGCAATCCTCCTGGTCTCTGTCGATCTGCTTTCACCTGTTGGCACACTAAACATCGGGATAGAAAGCGTGCCACTTCGCGCTTTATACCATACCACCATACATGCTCCCTCAAATCTCGATACATCTTGTTGCCTCCGGGATGCATCGAGTACTGAGAGCGGTGTGCCACCTGCAAAACTTCTTCGCGCAGCTCTCCACTTGGCACACAAATCCTCGTGCCATATCGTAAGGATCCATCATCCGCAATAGTGAAGTCGTCTATCAATCCTGTCCGAACTTGTGCTCTAATATTCCTCAGAGTCTCATCATCATACTGAGCAGCTTTGATTCTGTCTATCAGCTCCGATTGTATCTGCAGTCCCCACATCTGAATTACAGCTCCTGGAACTAATATATTAATTCCCAAGCTCTCAAGATCAGCTAATAAATGTCTATCCGAAGTCAAGCACATAGCTATTGGATACTTGCTCAAGGCATCAGCGACTACGTTAGCCTTTTTGGAATGGTACTGTAATGAGATATCGAAGTCTTTCATCAATTCTAAGCACCGTCTCTGTCTCATGTTCAGCTCCTTCTGTATAAATACGTACTTCAAGCTCTTATATTCTGTGAAGATCTCCACACGTTCTCCGTACAGATAGTGCTTCCAAAGCTTTAGGGCAAAGATAACTGCTGATAACTCCAAATCGTGAGTGGGGTAGTTCTTTTCATGAGGGCGTAATTGTCTTGAAGCATAGGCAATTAATTTCTCGTATTATTGAAGAACACATCCCAAACCTTTTCCGGAAGCATCACTATAGATAGTAAATCCACCTGTCCCTGAGAGCAACGTCAAAACTGGCACTGTCGTTAATCTCCTCTTCATCTAATCGAATGCGACTTGACATTCTTCTGTCCAGACAAATTCTACATCTTTCTTGGTCAGTCTAGTCATTAGTTCTGCAATCTTGGAGAAGTCTTATACAAATCTTCTGTAGTATCCTGCTAGTCCGAGAAAGCTCCTGATTTCAGCTACCGTACTAGGGGTAGCCTACGACTCCACTACTTCGATCTTTTTTGGATTAACTGAGATTCCGTTACCTATCACCATATGTCCAAGAAATTCAACCTTGTCAAGGAAGAACTCACACTTTGAAAGCTTTCCGTACAACTTCTCTCTTCTGAGAGTCTCTAAGACCATCCTCAGGTGCTCTTCATGCTTTTCTGGGATCTTCGAATATATTAGAATGTCATCAATAAATACCACTATGAACTTGTCAAGGTACTAGTGGAATACCTTGTTCATCAAGTTCATAAATACGGTGGTGCGTTGGTTAAACCAACCGGCATTACTGTAAATTCAAACTGGCTATATCTGGTCCGAAAGGTGGTCTTCGATATGTCTTCCTTCTTCACCTTCACTTGGTGATAGCCTGACCTCAAGTCTATCTTTGAAAATACCTTTGCTCCGCTCAATTGATCGAAAAGATCATCTACTCTCGGTAGCGGGTATTTGTTCTTAATAGTGAGGTTATTCAAAGCCCTATAATTGATACACATGCGTACCGTACCGTCCTTCTTCGGTATGAATAATACCGGTGCTACCCAGGGCGATGTACTGGATCTAATAAATCCTTTGTCTTGCAGCTCCTCAACTTGCTTCTTCAGTTCTACTAACTCGTTGTTGTTGACTCTATAGACATGTTGTGAAATAGGTTCCGCTCCTGGTATCAAGTCTGTAGAGAATTCAATATCTCTGTCTGGCGGCAAATCTGGCAACTCCTCTGGAAATACATCCAGGAACTCCGCTATAAGTGGATGTGGTAACTCCTCTTCTTCCATCCTGGCTCCACAAAAAGTGCCTCTGCTCCGCTCCTCTGCTCCTCTGGCAATTTCGAACTCTGGGTCTCCTGGTGGTCGAATTACTACTCTACCTCTGTGACAATCTATAGAAGCAAGGTGTTTACTCAGCTAGTCTATTCCGAGTATAATATCGTATCCTGGAAGTGGCATGACGAGTAAACTCACGATCAACTCTCGGCCTTCCAATGACACTCTCCGATCCTTGCAACAATCACGGACTAGCATAATGCCTCCTCCTGTCGTGATCTTGCAAGTCCTATATAATTGTTCTATTTCTAATCGATGCTTGAGGGCATAAGATACAGCTACGAAACTATGGGAAGCGCCAGAATCAAATAATGCAAGTGCTGGAATAGAATCGAGTAAAACTGAACCTGAAATCACGTCTCCAGCTGGCTCGGCCTCCTCAGTAGTCATGGTATAAGCTCGTCCCTGTGGTGCTCCCCTCTGCTGCTGCTAGTACTGAGCAAACCTCTGCAGCTATGGTGGAAGTGGAGGTCCTCTCTGCTGGCCTCCTGGTACAATAGGAGCTCTGGATGGTCCTCTCTGAGCTGCTGCTTCTCCCTGGCAAGTCTGAACAGTGGGGCAGTCCCTCAGCTGATGTGCTACTGATCCACATGACAAGCAAGTGCCCAACCTTTTCCTGCAGATGTCTCTTGTATGTCCCATCTTCCCGTAATACGAACATGTGGCAACGAGCTGATTCTGTCTCTGTGGTTGCTGTTGCTGAATATGTCCTCGAACTGGTACCTGTTGCTGGTATTGCTACTGGTGTTGCTGCTGGTACGACCTCTATTATTATTGTTGCTGAAAGTGTGGGATCTTGGCCGGTCCTGTGTTACCTCCTGTTTCTCCATATGTGTCGCATCCCCTCTTGGGCCTGAGATCCAAGTCATCTTCAACAATTTGGGCATCCATCAGAATACCCTCAAATCTTGCGGTGCATCGTCCCGAAGTACGAGACTTGATTTCCCTATTTAATTCCTTTCTGAATTTCCGTGCTCTGTCTCCTGGATCTCGAATCATCGATGGCGCAAATCGACTCAATCGACAAAACTCCGTGGCGTATTCGTCGACTGACATGCCTCTTTGGACTAAGTCATGGAACTGACTTTCTAATGCTTCCAAGGCTCCGTCAGGAAAGAATTTTTCCTTGAAGAGCTCCTTAATATCCTCCCAAGTAAGTCCTTCAGTGGAGAGTCTCAGCTCTGTACGATACCACGTTAGTGCAATATCAAACATCTGGCTGCCAGCGGCCTCTATCTGAAGAATCTCCGGGATCTGTGATAAGCGCAAGTTCCTCTCTATGTCCTCTAACCATTCATCAGCATAGAGTATTCCTTCTATGCCCTTGAACTCTCGAGGCATCATCCTCTTAAAGTCTACTATGGTACCGGGTCTCTGTTGTCGCTGACCCTGATGCTGCGATTGTCGTGCTACTCTCTCCACGGCCTGGAGAGTCACCTGATGAGCATTCTCCATGCTCTCTCTCATTAGTTCTATCTGCGCCTGGTGTGCTTCTGCTTGCACTCTCTGAGCTTCAGCTTAAACACGCTGAGCTTCTGCTGTTACTCTCTGGGCCTCTAGCATGTCTTGCATCAGTGTGAACATCTGTGCCCCGTCAGTGGGCACTCCTCCGGGAATCGGTGTCGGTGGTGGTGGAAGGTTGTCTGTCATAGCTGGGGCAATCCTCTGAATAGGTGGAGGAGGAATCTCGTTAGCTGCATATACTCCCTCATGAACAGGAGATGTAGGAGAAACTCCAGTTGTCTGTTCGTCAGGTTGAGAGGTGGCAGACCTCTCTGAAGTTGATGCTCCCACTCTTATGAATCTAGTATTCGGTGGCATCCTGAATACAGATCAAAAGAATCAATTAAGGTGGTAGATACGATATTATCAAGGAAGGACAGTAAATTCTTAAAGGAAAAAATCAATAGCATTGTGAAAATCAGAATTTTCTAGTGTGATTGAGCATACTCTCATCCTAGATCCTATTTCCTATATCCTATTGCAGGCTCGTAGCAGTACAACTAAGTTTTTGCACTACCACGATATCGCATAACTTGTGAAACTCGACCTGCATGGGCCACCACTAAAAATGTGTCACGACCCCCACCCGGTATAGGGGCACGAGAGCGTGGGTACGTCCAGCCTACGCCGCAGCATCGGCGGTAGAACGCTGTCTAGGTCACAATAATACTACATAACTAACACCAGTCAATGATATCCATCTCCATAAGGAGGATAATATACATCTCACAATACCTCACAATGTAAACTCGATCACAATAACTATAAAGTATAGGACACAATAAAAGATGAGAAGAATGACATAGTTAAACACCATGTCTCAATCATAAAGATAAATCGCAGTCTAGATGTCCAACATAAAGTCTCCACAAGTCTCTAATTAAACTTAACATAAGTCTAAACATAAACTGAAATAAACCTCAATAAGTCTCAAAGCATAAATAAATACTATCTAGATAACCGCAGGCAATGTCTTATCTAAAGGCATAGTCTCCTCTAGGATCTCTGGTGTGTAGTCTGCATCTATACCTGGTCCGTAGTATGTAGTACAAAACTCCTCAAGATCCTCTGGAAAAAATATCCAGTCAGGATTGGAACAAAATACACCTCTAACAGCAGTTCCACATATATTGACAAAAACTATAAAACAGTGTAAAAAAATATAAGACAGAAAGGAAATACTGGTAATAAGAATACTGGTATAAGGAATACTGGAACATCATCATCAATATACATCAAGCAATGAACAAAAATACAAGTATGCACAAGAACAATGAACTGGTATGTAAGTGTGTACAAGAACAATAACTAAAACATGTGAAGATGCCAGATCAATATACTAGAGATACATGTCAAGAATCATCTAACTAAGTGTATAAAATATCAGTATATCATGTGATCGGCTTGGGACTATATGACCCATTATATTGATTAGCGATCATCCTTGTACAGTCAGGCTAACCACTTGTAACAGCGATGAGGCATGTAATGGTAAGGCTGCACCGACGTGAGGTATGGGTGAGCTATGATGCATGTAAAGTTTGGATATGATCACATAAGCTACTAATATTTCCCCATTTCCCCAGCTAGCATGATGGATTCCAATCACTACTCCTCATGACAGGTCTCGATGATGCCAACTCGTATAAATAACAGTGTCAGAGTCATGTACGCTATACAACAAGAATTATAGAGATAATCAACATAATGGAAACTGTCAGAGAATGTACTCGCCTGTGGTCCTTAGCTGGCAATACCAATGTCCGGTTCCCAGGTATCGTCTGAATGATCCAACAGTTCTATAGATATATCATAAACATAATAATGCATCAGACATTTCACTAATACACAATCAAACACCATGATCTTAGGGACTACGCTAGGGTGGTCACGTCTGTCGTTGCTGTGCATAACAGACAGCCAATGGTATGGTCTTGCCAGTACGTCAATATAAATATGGTAGTCTTCTATCATGCTACATGGTCACAGGTCGATATAACTACGGGGTATCCGTGGTTATACTCAGTCCTCTAGTACCTAGGCCTATAATATATACATTATCTATTATATTCATAAATGCTAACTAATTACAATTATAAAGATACATGTATATACATACTTAATAGAATTTATACTATGTACATATTTACATATATTAAACATGTACTAGGGATGCACGTACATACATACACGTATGTATTATACCAATTAAGAATTAATACTGGTATCTATATATATACATATTAAACATATTTTAGGGATATATATGTATATACAAGACATATATGTATATATGCAAGTGGAGATACACTATATATATATATATATATATATATATATATATATATATATATATATATATATATATATATATATATATACAAAATGCGTTTAACATATACAAATACGTATGCAATTACACCAACCATATACTAAAATACACCACGGCTAATACATGTGAAATACTATGAGGAATACGTGTATACGTGTACGTGTGCATACATGCAAGGGATTCGAACCTGTGTACGTGAAAGTAAAGGGTTTGATGTCGAGGTCGTCCACAGCAGGTCACGTCGTCGTCTCCGACGAATTTCAGACGGTCGTGCAGGCGTGGGGTCGGTCGAGGGCAGTCGAGAACGTCGATGGGGTCGTTGACGGGATGGCAGCGGGGTGCTGCTGGCTCTGGTCGACGTAGGATGAACGACGGTGGGTTCAGGCGGTCGTCCAGGTGGTTTGGCGACGAGGCTCCGGCAAACGCAGTCGGCGGGGGATGATCGGACTTCAACAACGGGTCTCCGGCTTCGGTCTGGGAGGAGGGGAACGGCGGGTTCACGGTGGGTTTGGGCCGTTCAGTCAGGTGCGGGGGTGCTTCGGTTCTGTCCGTTCCAGGCGAGTCCAGGCGAACTCCGGCGAGTGATCGACGGGAAAAGGAAGAAGGAGGCGGGTGAACAGTACGGATGGGGGGGAAGTTGGCTGCTCCTTTGGTTTTTAGGAATAGAAAAAGAAAACAAAAAAGTAAAGGGGAAAGAATATTTATACATATATGCAAGGGATTGGGTTGACCTAGAAATTGGCTTGGTCAAACCCTTGGAAAAAAAGGCTTCTCATGTGGGTATTTCAAGGGTTATGATTTAATACATTCAAAATAGATGGCTAGGATTGCATTTTGTTCAAAGTTTGGAGGTCTATGGTTTGAGAAGGTTGGTGTTGAATTACACATTCCCAAAAATCATGGAAAAATATAAATGAAGGGAAATGGGTTTTGTTCACGTATCATGTCCAATGGGGTGGATACCTTAATGCACTTTTGCACCAAAGTGCCCAATAATTAGAAAATTACACAAGAAGTAATTTTAGTTTTAATTAATTAAATTTTAAATAAAATTGGTTGCGACGAATGTCGTGCTTCTAAAATGAATACGACAAGACATGATTATGAGTCACACAAGGATTAAAATAACAGTTGGGCATGTCTAGGACAAGGGTATGAAATCTGTTTGGAAGACAAGGCTAGTGTAGCGATCTAATTATCGAACAACGGTAAAGTACAACAACCAATTAAAGTCATAATTATTTAGACATAATTAATTATCATGCAATTATATATATTTTAATTACGAAAAGACAAAAATTCCCTTAATTCGAAAAGTGAGGGTGACAAGTCTACCCTCCTTAAAAGAATTTCGTCCTCGAAATTAAAAATAAGTTTGCACAAGAAAAATCAATCAATAATGAATCATACCTCAAGTCTCGAAGAGATATGGATACTGCTCACACATTTTGTCCTCTCTCTCCCAAGTTGATTCTCCTGGAGAATGATGTCTCCATGCAACACGAACCAAAGGGATAATCTGGTTCCGTAATGCCTTCTCTCTACGATCCAAGATCTCGACGGGTTGTTCAGGATAGCTGAGTGTCGGTCCAACTTCGATCTCCGAGTGGTCTAGTATGTGACTAGGATCTGCCACGTACCGCGTCAGCTGTGACACGTGGAAAACGTCATGCACTCCATCTAGAGTAGGCGGCAAGTCAAGTCTATAGGCCACTACACCGACCCTTGCAAGTATACCGAAGGGCCCGATGTATCGTGGACTAAGTTTTCCGCCTCTGCCAAAATGAATCGTGCCCCGTGTCGGAGAAATCCGTAGGAACACCAAATCGCCAACCTAGAACAATAATCACAACACGCAATCTAAACAAACAATCATAAAAAAAAATTTAAACCAATACCTGAAACTCTAAGGGTCTACGGTGGCTATCGGCCCAATACCATTGTCTATCCTGCGCCACTCGCATTCTGTCTCTGATAAATTTTACCTTTTCTGCTGCATCCACGACCATTTCTGGTCCTAACAAAGCTCTCTCTCCAATATCATCCCAAGATAAAGGTATACCATATCTCCGTCCATATAAAGCCTCGAATGGTGACATCTCAATGCTGGCCTGGTAGCTGTTGTTGTAAGCAAACTCTACCAAGTGTAGATGATCCTCCCAAGAACCTTCGAGATCCAATACGCAAGTGCGTACCATGTCTTCAAGAGTCTGAATAGTCCTTTCTGACTGTCTGTCTGTCTGAGGGTGATACGCGGTACTGAACTTGAGCTGAGTGCCCAAGTTAGACTGCAGACTCCTCCAGAAATGGGAAGTGAAATGACTATCCCGATCTGAGACAATACTCACAGGAACTCTATGTAATCTGACAATCTGTTATACGTACATCTCTGCTAGTTTCTCTGTCGAAGTACCCACTTGGAATGGTAAGAAGTGGGCTGATTTGGTCAATATATCTACGATGACCCAAATCGCGTCCTTTTCTCCTGGAGAACGAGGAAGTCCCAAAACGAAATCCATAGTCACGTGCTCCCACTTCCACTCTGGAATGGGTAAAGGTTGAAGCAATCCTCCTGGTCTCTGTCGATCTGCTTTTACCTGTTGGCACACTAAACATCGGGATAGAAAGCGTGCCACTTCGCGCTTTATACCATACCACCATACATGCTCCCTCAAATCTCGATACATCTTGTTGCCTCCGGGATGTATCGAGTACTGAGAGCGGTGTGCCACCTGCAAAACTTCTTCGCGCAGCTCTCCACTTGGCACACAAATCCTCGTGCCATATCATAAGGATCCATCATCCGCAATAGTGAAGTCGTCTATCAATCCTGTCCGAACTTGTGCTCTAATATTCCTCAGAGTCTCATCATCATACTAGCAGCTCTAATTCTGTCCATCAGCTCTGATTGTATCTGCAGTCGCCACATCTGAATCTCAGCTCCTGGAACTAATACTTCAATTCCCAAGCTCTCAAGATCAGCTAATAAATGTCTATCTGAAGTCAAGCACGTAGCCATTGGATACCTGCTTAAGTCATCAGCGACTACGTTAGCCTTTCCGGGATGGTACTGTAATGAGATATCGAAGTCTTTTATCAATTCTAACCACCGTCTCTGTCTCATGTTCAGCTCCTTCTGTGTAAACACGTACTTCAAGATCTTGTGGTCTGTGAAGATCTCCATACGCTCTCCGTACAGATAGTGCTTCCACAGCTTTAGGGCAAAGATAACTGCCACTAACTCTAAATCGTGAGTGGGGTAGTTCTTTTTATGAGGGCGTAATTGTCTTGAAGCATAGGCAATTACTTTCCCATGTTGTTGAAGAACACATCCCAAACCTTTTTCGGAAGCATCTCTGTAGATAGTGAATCCACCTGTCCCTGAGGGCAAAATCAAAACTGGCGCTGTCGTTAATCTCCTCTTCAGCTCATTGAATGCGGCTTGACATTCTTCTGTCCAGACAAATTCTACATCTTTCTTGGTCAGTCTAGTCATTGGTTCTGTAATCTTGGAGAAGTCTCGTACAAATCTTCTGTAGTATCCTGCTAGTCCTAGAAAGCTCCTGATTTCAGCTACCATACTAGGGGCAGCCCACGATTGAACTGCTTTGATCTTCTTTGGATTAACTGAGATTCCGTTACCTGTCACCATATGTTCAAAAAATTTAACCTTGTCAAGGAAGAACTCACACTTTGAAAGCTTCCCGTACAACTTCTCTCTCCTGAGAGTCTCTAAGACCATCCTCAGGTGCTCTTCATGCTCTTCTGGGGTCTTCGAATATATTAGAAAGTCATCAATAAACACCACTATGAACTTGTCGAGGTACTGGTGGAATACCTTGTTCATCAAGTTCATAAATACAGCTGGTGCATTGGTTAAACCAAACGGCATTACTGTAAATTCAAACTGGCCATATCTGGTCCCAAAGGCGGTCTTCGGTATGTCTTTTTTCTTCACCTTCACTTGGTGATAGCCTGACCTCAAGTCTATCTTTGAATATACCTTTGCTTCGTTCAATTGATCGAAGAGATCATCTATTCTCGGCAGCGGGTATTTGATCTTGATAGTGAGGTTATTCAAAGCCCTATAATTGATACATATGTGTACCGTGCCATCCTTCTTCGGTACGAATAATACCGGTACTCCCCATGGCGATGTACTGGATCTAATAAAATCTTTGTCTTGCAGCTCCTCAACTTGCTTCTTCAGTTCTACTAACTCGTTGTTGTTGACTCTATAGATATGTTTTGAAATAGGTTCCGCTCCTGGTATCAAGTCCATAGAGAATTTAACATCTCTGTCTGCCGGCAAATCTGGCAACTCCTTTGGAAATATATCTAGGAACTCCACTATAAGTGGATGTGGTAACTCGTCTTCTTCCATCCTGGCTCTGCAAAAAGTGCCTTTGCTCGGCTCCTCTGCTCCTCTGGCGATTTTGAACTCTGGTTCTCCTGGTAGTCGAAATACTACTCTACCTCCGTGACAATCTATAGAAGCATGGTGTTTACTCAGCCAGTCTATTCTGAGTACAATATCGTATCCCGGAAGTGGCTTGACGAGTAAACTCATGCTCAACTCTCGGCCTTTCAATGACACTCTCTGATCCTTGCAACAATCACGGACTAGGATAATGCCTCCTCCTGTCGTGATCTTGCAAGTCTTGTCTAATGTTTTCATTTCTAATCGATGCTTGAGGGCATAAGATACAGCTACAAAACTATGGAAAGCGCCAGAATTAAATAATGTAAGTGCTGGAATAGAATCGAGTAAAACTGAACCTGAAATCACGTCTCCAGCTGGCTCGGCCTCCTCAGTAGTCATTACGTAAGCTCGTCCCTGTGGTGCTCCCCTCTGCTGCTGCTGTTACTGAGCAAACCTCTGCTACTATGGTGGAAGTGGAGGTCCTCTCTGCTGGCCTCCTAGTACAATAGGTGCTCTGGCTGGTAAACTCTGAGCTGCTGCTTCTCCCTGGTGAGTCTGAACAGCGGGGCAGTCCCTCAGCTGATGTGCTGCTGATCCACATGATAATTAAGTGCCCAACCTTTTCCTGCAGATGTCTCTTGTATGTCCCATCTTCCCGCAATACGAACATGTGGCGACGAGCTGATTCTGTCTCTGTGGTTGCTGTTGCTGAACATGTCCTCGAACTGGTGCCTGTTGCGGGTGTTGCTGCTAGTGTTACTACTGGTACGGCCTCTGTTGTTGTTGTTGCTGAAAGTGTGGGCGCTTGGCCGGTCCTGTGTTACCTCCTGTTGCTCCAGATGTGTCGCATCCCCTCTTGGGCCTGAGATCCAAGTCATCTTCAGCAATTTGGGCATCCATCAGAATACTCTCAAATATCGTGGTGCGTCGTCCCGAAGTACGAGACTTGATCTCCCCATTTAATCCCTTTCTAAATTTTTGTGCTCCGTCTCTTGGATCTCGAATCATCGATGGCACAAATCGACTCAATCGACAAAACTTCGCGGCGTATTCGTCGACTGACATGCCTCCTTGGACTAAGTTATGGAACTGACTTTCTAATGCTCCCAAGGCTACGTCAGGAAAGAATTTCTCCTTAAAGAGATCCTTAAAGTCCTCCCAAGTAAGTCCTTCAGCGGAGAGTCTCGGCTCTGTATGATACCACGTCAGTGCGATATCAAACATCTGGCTGCCAGCGGCCTCTATCTGAAGAATCTTCGGGATCTGTGATATGCGCAAGTTCCTCTCTATGTCCTCTAACCATTCATCAGCATAGAGTATTCCTTCTGTGCCCTTGAACTCTCGAGGCATCATCCTCTTAAAGTCCACTATGGTACCGGGTCTCTGTTGTCGCTGACCCTGATGCTGCGGTTGTCGTGCTACTCTCTCATCTAGCAATGAACAGAAATACAAGTATGCGCAATAACAATGAACTGGTATGTAAGTATGTATAAGAACAATAACTAAAATATGTGAAGATGCCAGATCAATATACTAGAGATACATGCCAAGAATCATCTAACTAAGTGTGTGAAACATCAGTATATCATGTGATCGGCTTGGGACTATATGACTCATTACATTGATTAGCGATCATCCTTGTACAGTCAGGCTAACCACTTGTAACAGCGCTGAGGCATTTAATGGTAAGGCTGCACCGACGTGAGGTGTGGGTGAGCTATGATGCATGTAAAGTTTGGGTTTGATCACATAAGCTACTAATATTTCCCTATTTCCCCAGCTAGCACGATGGATTCCAATCATGACTCCTCGTGACAGGTCTCGATGATGCCAACTCGTGTAAATAACAGTATAAGAGTCATGTACGCTATACAACAAGAATTATAGAGATAATCAACATAATGGAAACTGTCAGAGAATGTACTCGCATGTGGTCCTTAGCTGGCAATACCAATGTCCGGTTCTCAGGTATCATCTGAATGATCCAACAGTCCTATAGATATATCATAAACATAATACTGCATCAGACATTTCACTAATTCACAATCAAACACCATGATCTTAGGGACTAAGCTAGGGTGGTCATGTCTGTCGATGCTGTGCATAACAGACAGTCAATGGTATGGTCTTGTCAGTACGTCAATGTACATATGGCAGTCTTCTATCACGCTACATGGTCACAGGTCGATATAACTACGGGGTATCCGTGGTTATACTCGGTCCTCTAGTACCTAGGCCTATAATATATATATTATCTATCATATTCATAAATGCTAACTAATTACAATTATAAAAGATACATGTATATACATACTTAATAGAATTTATACTATGTACATATATACATATATTAAACATGTACTAGGGATGCACGTACATACATACACGTATGTATTATACCAATTGAGAATTAATACTGGTACCTATATATATATACATATTAAACATATTTTTGGGATATATATGTATATACAAGGCATATATATATATATGCAAGTGGAGATACACTATATATATATATATATATATATATATATACAAAATGCGTTTAACATATACAAATACGTATGCAATTACACCAACCATATACTAAAATACACCACGACAAATACATATGAAATACTACGAGGAATACATGTATACTTGTACGTGTGCATGCATGCGAGGGATTCAAACCTGTGTACGTGAAAGTAAAGGATTTGATGTCGAGGTCATCCACAGCAGGTCACGATGTCGTCTCCGGCGAGTTTCAAACGGTCGTGCAGGCGTAGGGTCGATCGAGGGCAGTCGGGATCATCGACGGGGTCGTTGACGGGATAGCAACGGGGTGCTGCTGGCTCCGGTCAACATGGGATAAAGGACAGCAGGTTCTGGCGGTCGTCCAGGTGGTTTGGCGACGAGGCTCCCGCGAACGCAGACGGTACGGGATGATCGGGCTTCAACAGCGGGTCTCCGGCTTCGGTCTGGGTGGAGGGGAACGGCGGGTTCACGGTGGTTTAGGGCCGTTCAGTCCAGCGCAGGGGTGCTTCGGTTCAGTCCGGCCCAGGCGAGTCCAGGCAAACTCTAGCAAGTGATCGACGGGAAAAGGAAGAAGGAGGCGGCTGAACAGTATGGATGGGGGGGAAGTCGGCTGCTCCTTAGGTTTTTAGGAATAGAAAAAGAAAAGAAAAAGTAAAGGGGAAAGAATATTTATACATATATGCAAGGGGTTAGGTTGACCTAGAAATTGGCTTGGTCAAACCCTTGGAAAAAAAGGCTTCTCATGTGGGTATTTCATGAGTTATGATTTATACATTCAAAATATATGGCTAAGATTGCATTTTGTTCAAAGTTTGGAGGGCTACGGTTTGAGAAGGTTGGTGTTCAATTACACATTCCCAAAAATTATAGAAAAATAATAATGAAGGGAAATAGGTTTTCTTCACGTATCGTGTCTAATGGGGTGGATACCTTAATGCACTTTTGCACAAAAGTGCCCAATAATTGGAAAATTACACAAGGAGTGATTTTGGTTTTAATTAAATAAATTTTAAATAAAATTGGTTGCGACGAATGTCGTACGTCTAAAATGAACACGATAAGACATGATTATGAGTCACACAAGAATTAAAATAACAGATGGGTATGTCTAGGACAAGGGTATGAAATCTGTTTGGAAGACAAGGCTAGTGTAGCGCTATAATTATCGAACAAAGGTAAAGTGCAACAATCAATTAAAGTCATAATTATTTAGACATAATTAATTATCATGCAATTATTTATATTTTAATTACGGAAGGACAAAAATACCCTTAATTCGAAAAGTGAGGGTAACAATTTTCTCTTCTTATCTCTGACATAATGATCGATAACACTTATGGCTTCGAGCGCATGTCCTTCATGGATGGCTTCTCAGGCTATAACCAAATCAAGATATTTTCTGACAATGAGAAACATACATCATTCTGGACCCTGATAGGCGTATACTACTATACGGTCATGCCTTTCGGTCTAAATAATGCAGGTACCATATACCAACGAGCCATGAGCACCATATTCTGTGATCATCTGCGCAAGACGGTGGAATATTACATTGAAGACAACGTCGTCAAAAGTCGCTCCAAAGATGATCACCTCCATGATCTGAGGACTGTGTTTGACCTGATGCACGCACACCGCCTCAAGATGAACCCTGCCAAGTCCTTCCTCGGAGTCTCCAGCAATAAATTCCTGGGTTTCGTCATCACCTTCCGGGGCATTCATATAGACCCTAACAAGACCAAGGCCATCATGGAGATGAATCTGCCAAAGAACCTCTGGGAACTTTGTAGCCTTCTAGGGAGGTTGGCATACATCAGGAGGTTCATATCAAACCTCTCTGGACATTGTCAGCCATTCACACAGCTCATGAAGAAAGGTGTCTCCTTTATTTAGAATAAAGAATGCCAACGAGAATTCGATAACATCAAAGAATACATATAAAACCCTCCCGTGCTGGTGGTCTCGGTCATGGAAAAGCCATTCATGCTCTATGTACGCACAATGGATCACTATCTCGGTGCCCTGTTAGCCCAAAATAGTGATTCAGGTCACGAGCAGGCCATATACTACGTCAGCCGGATGATGATCGGTGCAGAATATAGGTACACCACCGCCGAGAAGGAGTGCCATGCACTGGTATTCGCCATCCAAAAGACTCGACATTACGTGACTGGGCAGACCAATCATGTAGTCTCGTGAGTCAACCCCCTCAGGGTCCTTATGACCAAACCTGGGGCACTCAGTTTATCACGCCCCAGTCCTAAAATACTAAGACCAGGAATACGTGACACGCCAGCTACGCATTCGACCAGACTCGGGCCTGACTCGAATACGTATAAGCTATAATATAAAGGACACTATCTAGATATTCCATAAATATAAACATCTATGTCTCAATCCACAATATACAACAGTATACAAGAAAGAGCTATATGTGCTAGAGTCGGTTGCCCCATAACATATTAACTCGAATAGACTCGAAAAAAAGTATGAGTCTATAAAATTAGGCTACAACAGCAGATAAATAATTAATGTACAATAACCATAATGCCGGTAGATAAGATGTGAGTACTTGGTACCATGCTCGCCAGACATGTATCTCCAACAGCAACTCTAAATGCTCCATAATCATCTATGCTGCAAAACTGGCAGGGAACCAGGTCCTCAGAGGGACGTAACAAGGTACAATAATACAATATGCCAAGTAAACAAAAAGTATAAGTGCACGACAGGGTACTCTATCATAACCAACTAGTGTGACACAGTTTAAAGACAATGTTCGACGTGTGGGCTGTCCAAAATAAAACCTTAGCTCCGGACACGGAAACACACGGCACGTACCGCAGCTCCGGGCAAGGAGTCACACGGGTGAAACAGCTACACTAGATACAGGATCACTGCAGAAATAATACATATATATATATAAGCACGTGCAAAGTAGCCCAAACGTCTAGTAACTGTCTTTCCCTTCCCAAGAGGTCAACGATTGTGCGCTGAACCTGAACCTCTATCTAACAGTCTCGGCACACGAAAGATAACTCGACAAACGCGACCCTAAAGTCGTCCCAGTCTCTGGTCATGATGTCAGTATCAGGATACAGGAATCTGGCATGATCATAGTATATGTGTGTGTCCTGGGGTATCGATATACTCAGGTACGTACATCGAGGTGCTACTAAGCATCTAACAATCCTTCTAAGGCGTTACGACGTACGTCTTCACCCGGTTGTGAACCGGTCGCGAAGTATCGAACGTCAACATAACTACGTGCACAATGTACATAACAAAATAATAAATATCTGTAAACTGAAATAAAGGGTGGCAAGGTACACTTGCCTGCGTACGGCTACTGATGACGGGGATCTGGTACCGCGTCCAAGCCCTCAAGTCCCGTAGTACCTAGTGATGAGATACAAACCAGAATCAATAATCTATTCTACGACAGACAGGGATGCTACACACATCTACAACTAAACTCAGTCTCACCTATGACTCACAGGGACAAGTCACTAGGGGGGTTGACCACAGTTGACTATCACGTGGTTCAATATCAGGTATGCTTACTCCCTGACGGTATTTACTTATTAAATATTTGGTCTTCCTCAACCCTCAGGATCATCTCACCCATAATCACTGCTCAACCCTATAGATCACCATGCACATAAATAAGTATGTTAAACCCTAAAACTCAATGTCTCTCATTCCAATCCATATTAATATACTGATGATGATTAAACCCCCAAGTTCACCATTAGACCTTAACCTCAAATCATTATAATTATCATTCATCTTAAACAACATTGTTCAAGTACTAAACTACGCTAACCATATATACGCCAACAATATATATTCATTAAATACTAACAACTATATCTACGTATATCCTCGAAATACCACAATTTATATAAACATCTATACTTAACCCTAACTCACACCAGTCCATACATATATAAACATCCTATTTAAAACAATATTAAATTCTAGAATTCAAACAAGAGGGGGGAGAGTCGACCTCACCGATGACGCCGGAGCATGGCCGGTTGGGTTAGCCGCGGGGTGGTAGTAGTGATGACTGGAAGGGTGGAGAGGGCCGGACAGTAGGTCGGAGCGGCTCGACTAGCCGTGAGGAGGTGAAGCAATGGCCGAGGGCTCGAGGGGTGCTGGAGCTCCTAGCTGGTGTTGAAGTGGTAAGGGCCACAGTCGGGGAGGGCTCGGTGCAGCAGTCGGTGTTGAAGTGGGTGGCCGGAGGAGATCGTGGAGATGAAGGCGTTGGTGTGAACAGCCGGTGGCCGGAGCAGATCGTTCAACCGCAGCTAAGTTGATGGCCGGAGCAGGTGACACATCGGAGGGACTTGAGTCAGCGGGAAGGAGTACAGTGTGCTCGATATGGGTGCTGCAGGATCGACCGGAGCAACAGTCGGTATCTGGATCGGGGTGGAGCAGTCAACGCGGGGGAGGGTGGTCTGCACAGTGTTGCCGGAGTCGATGGCTGCACTGGCCGGACTGTACAGTGGAGTCACTGCCATCGGCCAGACCGGAGACTGTACAGTGGAGACTGCATAGTGGCCGGCCGGAGTGGACGCGGCGCTGCCGGACTGCGCGGGTCAGACCAGAGCTGCACGTCGGGCGGGCTGGGCAGGTCGGGCTGCACGGTCGGGCGTAGGCGGGTCAGGGGGAGCTGCAAGCCAGCGTCGGTTCAGTCGGCAGGAGCTGGTTCGGTCGGCCGGCAGGTGAGTTCTTCAGGAAGAAGAAAGGAAAAAGAAGAATAAAGGAAGAAGAAGAAGAGGAAGAAGTTTGCTTTGCATGAAAAATAAATGGAGGAGGGAGGAGAGAGAGAGAGAGAGGGGGGTTTTCTTTGGGATTAGGGCCGGTTGGAATTTGTGAGGGTGGGGTGAGGTGATATTTTATAGGGGATTGTGAATTGATGGAGGTTGGTGATGGTCCCATTCAAAATGGAGGGTGGAGATTTGTCATGAAGGAAATGATTTCTTCATGAAGGGTGGTGAGTGGATGGGTGAAATTAGGACCCAATTTTGTGACCTCTCCATTGTTCATGGCCAATAGGATGATGACACATAAATTCATTAATTGTAACTTAGCCCCTTAAATTCAAAAAATTGCACAAACATATAAAAAAATGTAAAAATTCTTGAAAAAGTTGCGGTTGATGATTTGCATGGCGAGGGGGTGTTGGGGGTTGGGCACGGGTTTAATTTAGTGGCCATCGGGATTAATTAAGTATTAAAATAGGATTAGGCAGAATTGGTATCCCCGATTTAAATAGAATTAAAGTGTCCCGTGCTTTTAAATTAAATGGGGGCACTTGGGGTCAAAATCCGGAAATGACGCAAAGGTCAAAAATGGTGGGGGCTTGGAGTCGGTCTTGGACCCTTTAGTCGGTCCGGCTCAACGGATTAAGTTGGTATCTCAAAATTTAGGGTAACGACACAGGTGTCCGACACGAAATTAAATATGGATTTCGGTTTCGGAAAATTGTGCAATTAATTTAGAGCACAACGAAAACTAATTTTTGTGTGACGGAAAAGTCCAATGCCTAATTTGGCGAGTCGAGTCAGAAGTACAATAATCTGATGGAATTTATGAGTTGATATTGGGCTCCGAAAATTTATGCAATGATAGGGCGCACCAAGGGTTTTACTTAAATGAATTAAATACCAGACAAACTTATCTCCACTCTAAACCTCAACATCTGCTGCTAAAACTAAAATTTTCCAAATCTAACCCTGACTATCTACAAAATAAATAGAGGGAGTTTACATTCTTCCCAACTTAGAAAAATTTCATCCCCGAAATTAAAAGTAAAGCACGATAATATCTAAAAGAATTTTAAAACCACTAGTAATCAATTATCGTACGTAAATTCGTACCTTGCTCCTCAAATAAGTACGAAAATTACTGCCGAATAGAATCCTCGCACTCCCAAGTAGACTCGCTTGGTAAATGGTGCTTCCATGCCACTCTGGCCAGTCGAATCATCTGCCCTCTCAAAGTCTTCTCGCTGCGATCGAGGATCTCAACTGGCTGCTCTACATAAGACAGACTGGGTCCGACTGTAATCTCCGAATAATCAAGCACATGGCTAGGGTCTGTGACATATCTCCTCAGCTGCGATACATGAAATACGTCATGTACTCCCTCTAATGATGGACGTAATGCAAAACGGTAAGCCACTTCGCCAACTCGTTCCAAGATGTCAAAAGTTCCGATGTACCTCAGACTCAGCTTGCCTCTGCCTCCGAATTTGATTGTACCGCGGGTGGGCGATATCTTCAAAAATACATGGTCACCCTCCTTGAACTCCAATGGTCTGCGGTGCGCATCTGCCCAGTGTTTCTGTCTGTCCGGTGCTGCACGCAGGTGGCTCTGAATCTGCTTGACCTTCTCTACTATCTGTGTCACCAACTCTGGACCAAGTATCTGACGCTCTCCCACGTCACTCCAACAAACTGGCGACCTATATTTCCTGCCGTACAGTGCCTCATAAGGTGCCATCTGTATGCTGGCCTGGTAACTGTTATTGTAGGAGAATTCCACCAAGTGTAGGTGGTCCTCCCAAGATCCTCCAAAATCAATCATGCACGCTCTCAACATATCCTCTAATATCTGTATCGTGTGCTCTGACTGACCATCAGTCTGTGGATGATATGCTGTTGAACTTGAGGCGAGTTGCTAGGCTCTCATGCATACTCTACCAAAAATGTGACGTGAATCTGGAATCACGATCTGATACGATGCTGACAGGCACTCCATGTAATCGTATTATCTGCCTCATATACATGTCAGCTAGTATCTCTGTGGATTGCCTAACCCTGAAGGGCAAGAAATGTGCAGACTCGGTGAGTCTGTCCCCGATAACCCAAACTGCATCCTTCCAGCTAGGGCTTCGCGGGAATCCGGTGACGAAGTCCATGGTAATGTGTTCCCACTTCCACTCGAGGATGGAAAGTGGCTGCAATAATCCTGCAGTCCTCTGATGTTCAGCCTTGACTTGCTGACAAATTTAAACACTTCGCCACGAATCTTATAATTTATCTCTTCATCCTATGCCACCAGAAATGCTGCCTCAAGTCTCGGTACATCTTCGTACCCCGGGATGAGTGGAATAAATCGAGCTATGTGCCTCGGTCAATAACTCTTGGCGTAGCTCAACACTCTGAATATTTAGGCGATCTCCATACCTCAACGTTCCGTCTTCATGAATCCTGAGTCCTGTTTGCATGTCGACCTCTGTCCTTTCTCGCAATCGTCTAAATCTCGTATCTGTAGGCAAGGCTGCCTTGATCCTCTCAATCAATGTAGACTGAACCCCGAGACTGACCATCTGTCCATCCATGCCTGGCACTACAATCTCAATCCTGAGTTTCTAAAAATTCTCTAACAACTGGCGATGAATCGTAAAAATATGCCATAGGCTTCCTGCTCAAGGCATCTACTACTATATTTGCCTTGCCAGGGTAGTACTGCAGCTCGATATCATAATCTGTCATCAACTCTAGCCAGTACCTCTATCTCATGTTGAGCTCTTTCTGGCCCTTAGAATACACCAAGATATCATCGATAATTACCACCAAGAACTTATTCAAGTACTGGTGGAAAATATTGTTCCTCAAACTCATAAATACTACTGGCACGTTGGTTAAAACAACATGACTAGAAACTCACAGTGTCCATACTTCGTCCGAAAAGCCGTCTTCGGAATGTCCTCTTCCCGTACCTTGATCTGGTGATAACTTGATCTGAGACCGATCTTCGAGGATACATATGCGCCGCTAAGCTAATCAAATAAATCATCGATGCGCAGCATAGGGTACTTGTTCTTTATTCGTTACCGCCCTTAACTCCCTGTAATCGATACACAAGTATACTGTCTCATCCTTCTTCGGCACTATTAAGATAGTTGCTTCCTATGGGGAAACACTAGCCAGACTGAAATCCTTGTCTAAGAGATCCTCTACTATGGATCTTCAACTCAACCAACTATATCGGTGCTAGTCTGAAGACGAGAGAATAACTGGCTCGGCTCTGGGAGTCCACTCTTTAACAAATTGTATCTCTCTGTTAGGTGGCAGGCCTAGAAGATCCTCTAAAAAACATCCTCAACTCTGATATAACATGGTGGTACACTAGTTCACCTCCTGCATTGTATACCCCTAAGGTAGATGGGCACCATACTCCTGGGCTCCCTGAACTCAACTCAGGGTAACCTGGTGGCCTAAAAATATAAATGCAACTACGTCGACAATCTAGTGTCGCGTGGTATTGGCTCAATCAACTCATGCTAGGACGGTGTCATCTTCCAGACTTAACCTCAAAATAAATCCTCATGTTCTGTTTACCACACTAATCCTTTTAAAAGAAAAAATTTCTCCCCTGCCTAAAGTATAATTTCTCTTCTCCTCAAATTTTCCCTAAAATTTTTATTCCTCGAGTTTTCTTCTTTTCGTTATTTATCTCTCCAAGTCATAATTACAATTATAATAATGATGTCACCCAAGCACATACTAAAATTTCTGGTATTATATCATCATCTTCCAAGTGAGAGCTTGAAATTTTATCTCCTCTAGTCCATAATGTCATTCCTGGTATTGCTATTATATACAACCACTAGTTTCCATCATCAGGCTATGCATTTCCCTAAATTATTCTAGGTCATGATCAACAATCCTTCCAGCTCTTAGTACTTCCAAGATCACTGCTACCTCAAGCACGGGTAGGGTACTACTGGGTCCAACTCTCTTGCCAACCTTCCACACTAGTTCTAGAATCCAAAGAATCCATCAATCTATCCTGATAAGGTAACAATCTTCTCCGAAAAAGGTATACGAATTCTGTCTCCTGTCGTCTGGTCTTCGATCTTCTTCTGGAGGGAAGTCATCAGTCACAAGCATTCGTCTCCCCGAACATTAGGGGACGAAAAACAAGGATAGCGATATTGACGAAGATTGAACGAATGCAAAGTGGAAGTCCAAGGGCGATAATCACATACAAAGAGTTTTAAAATCGATTATGGATTGAGATCCTATTCAACAATAATAACATCTATTCCTAATTTGCAGGCTCGCTTGGCACAGTCAGGTGACCAAGACGATTTAAATCGGACCTGCATGGGCCACCACAAAAATATGTCATGCCCCAGTCCCAAAATACTAAGACCAGGAATACGTGACACGCCAGCTACGCATTCGACCAGACTCGGGTCTGACTTAAATACGTATAAGCTGTAATATAAAGGGCACTATCTAGATATTCTATAAATATAAACATCTATGTCTCAATCCACAATGTACAACAGTATATATGAAAGAGCTATTATGTGCTAGAGTGGGCCGCCCCATAACATATTAACTCGAATAGACTCGAGAAGAAGTATGAGTCTATAAAACTAGGCTACAACAGGAGATGAATAATCAATATACAATAACCATAATGCCGGTAGATAAGATGTGAGTACCTGGTACCATGCTCGCCAGACATGCGTCTCCAACAGCAACTCCAAATGCTCCGTAATTATCTATGCTGCAAAACTGGCAGGGAACCAGGTCCTCAGAGGGACGTAACAAGGTACAATAATATAACATGCCAAGTAAACAGAAAGTACAAGTGTACGACAGGGTACTCTATCATAACCAACTAGTGTGACACAGTTTAAAGACAATGTTCGATGCGTGGGCTGTCCAAAATAAAATCGTAGCTTCGGACACAGAAAGACATGGCACGTACCGCAGCTCCGGGCAAGGAGTCACACGGGTGAAACAGCTACACTAGATATATGATCACTACAGAAACAATACATATATATATATAAGCGCGTGTAGAGTAGCCCAAACGTCTAGTAACTGTCTTCCCCTTCCCAAGCGGTCAACGATTGTGCGCTGAACCTGAACCTCTATCTAACAATCTCGGCACATGGAAGATAACTCGACAAACGCGACCCTAAAGTCTTTCCAGTTTCTGGTCATGATATCAGTATCAAGATACAGGAATCTGGCATGATCATAGTGTATGAGTGTGTCCTGGGGTATCGATATACTCAGGTACGTACATCGAGGTGCTACTAAGCATCTAACAATCCTTCTAAGGCGTTATGATGTACGTCTTCATCCGGTTGTGAACCGGTCGCGAAGTATCGAACATCAACATAACTACGTGCACAATGTACATAATGAAACAATAAATATCTGTAAACTAAAATACAGGGTGGCAAGGTACACTTGCTTGCGTACGGCTGTTGATGACGGGGATCTGGTGCCGCGTCCAAGCCCTCAAGTCCCGCAGTACCTAGTGATGAGATACAAACCAGAATCAATAATCTATTCTACAACAGACAGGGATGCTACACACATCTACAACTAAACTCAGTCTCAGCTACGACTCACAGGGACAAGTCACTAGGGAGGTTGACCACAGTTGACTATCGGTACGATAACAATCAACTAGTCCTCTGTACACTCTCCTCGAAAAATCCTTATTCTGGCTATATTCATCACGTGGTTCAATATTAGGTATGCTCACTCCCTGACCGTATTTACTTATTAAATATTTGGTCTTCCTCAACCCTCAGGATCATCTCACCCATAATCACTGCTCAACCCTACAGATCACCATGCACATAAATAAGTATGTTAAACCCTAAAACTCAATGTCTCTCATTCCAATCCATATTAATATACTGATGATGATTAAACCCCCAAGTTCACCATTAGACCTTAACCTCAAATCATTATTATTAGCATTCATCTTAAACAACATTGTTCAAGTACTAAACTACGCTAACCATATATACGCCAACAATATATATTCATTAAACCCTAACAACTATATCTACGTATATCCTCGAAACACCACAATCTATATAAACATCTATACTTAACCCTAACTCACACCAGTCCATATATATAAACATCCTATTTAAAACAATATTAAATTCTGGAATTCAAACAAGAGGGGGGAGAGTCGACCTTGCCGATGACGCCGGATTATGGCCGGTGGGGGTGGCCGCGGGGTGGTAGTAGTTATGACTGGAAGGGTAGAGAGGGCAGGACAGTTGGCCGGAGCGGCTCGGCTAGCCGTGAGGAGGTGAAGCAATGGCCGGGGGCTCGAGGGGTGCTGAAGCTCCTCGCTGGTGTTGAAGTGGTAAGGGCCACAGTCGGGGAGGGCTCGGTGCAGCAGTCGGTGTTGAAGTAGGTGGCCGGAGGAGATCGTAGAGATGAAGGCATTGGTGGGAACAGCCGGTGGCCGGAGCAGATCGTTCAAGCGCAGCTTGTTTGATGGCCGAAGCAGGTGACACATCGGAGGGACTTGAGTCAGCGGGGAGGAGTACAGTGTGCTCGATATGGGTGCTGCAGGATCGACCGGAGCAACAGTCGGTGTCCGGATCTGGGTGGAGCAGTCGACGCGGGGGAGGGTGGTCTGCACAGTGTCGCCGGAGTCGATGGCTGTACTGGCCGGACTACACAGTGGAGTCGCTGCCATCGGCCGGACCGGAGACTGTACAGTGGAGACTGCACAGTGGCCGGCCGGAGTGGACGCGGCACTGCCGGACTGCGCGGGTAAGACCAGATCTGCACGTCGGGCGGGCTGGGCCGGTCGGGCTGCACGGTCGGGCGTAGGCGGGTCAGGGGGAGCTGCAGGCCAGCGTCGGTTCAGTCGGCCGGAGCTGGATCGGTCGGCCGGTCGGTGAGTTCTTCAGGAAGAAGAAAGGAAAAAGAAGAATAAAGGAAGAAGAAGAAGAAATGAAGAAGAGGAAGAAGTTTGCTTTGCATGAAAAATAAATGAAGGAGGGAGGAGAGAGAGAGGGGGGGGTTTTCTTTGGGATTAGGGCCGGTTGGAATTTGTGAGAGTGGGGTGAGATGATGTTTTATAGGGGATTGTGAATTGATGGAGGGTGGTGATGGTCCCATTCAAAATGGAGGGTGGAGATTTGTCATGAAGGAAATGATTTCTTCATGAAGGGTGGTGAGTGGATAGGTGAAATTAGGACCCAATTTTGTGACCTCTCTATTGTTCATGGCCAATAGGGTGATGACACATAAATTCATTAATTGCAACTTAGCCCCTTAAATTCGAGAAATTGTACGAACACATAAAATAACGCAAAAATTGCGAAAAAAGTTGCGGTTGATGATTTACATGGCGAGGGGGTGTTGGGGGTTTGGCACGGGTTTAATTTAGTGGCCATCGGGATTAATTAAGGATTAAAATAGGATTAGGCAAAATTGGTATCCCCTATTTAAATAGAATTAAAGTGTCCCGCACTTTTAAATTAAATAGGGGCACTTGGGGTCAAAATCCGGAAATGACACAAAGGTCAAAATTGGTGGGGGCTTGGAGTCGGTCTTGGACCCTTTAGTCGGTCTGGCTCAACGGGTTAAGTTAGTATCTCAAAATTTAGGGTAACGACACAGGTGTTCGACACAAAATTAAATATGGATTTCGGTTTCGGAAAATTGTGCAATTAATTTAGAACACAACGAAAACTAATTTTTGTGTGACGGAAAAGTCCAGTGCCTAATTTGGTGAGTCAAGTCAGAAGTACAATAATTCGATGGAATTTATGAGCTGATATTGGGCTCCAAAAATTTATGCAATGATAGGGCGCGCCAAGGGTTTTAATTAAATGAATTAAATACCAGACAAACTTATCTCCACTCTAAACCTCAACATCTGCTGCTAAAACTAAAATTTTCCAAATCTAACCCTGACTATCTATAGAATAAATCGAGGGGGTTTACACATTTCCTTCTTGGCTACCTGGACAATACTATTATCTCCATATGATATGGTATTCGTCCCACAGAAAGTCGTTAAGGGTCAAGCATTGGCCAACTTTCTGGCAGCCCACCTGGGGTCAGAAACATCAAAGCTCTATGAAGAGATTCCAAACAAAGTTGCAGACGCCAATGTCACTTCACACAAAGTTGTTTGGCGAATGTTCTTTAATGGTGCTTCAAGAGCAGGGTCCAAAGGCGGTATTATCGCTGGGGTCGGGATAGAATTGATCTCCCCAAATGGCCTCGTCATCAATCGCGCCTACTCTCTCATAGAACTATGTTCCAACAATTTGGCAAGAGTGCAACGCCTTAATCATCAGGCTCTATCTTGATAAACAAATCGGAGTAGACTTCCAGGAGACTTACGGTGATTCTTAGCCAATAGTCAAACAAGTTCGGGGTGAGTATGAAGTCCGAAATTAGGACTTGATCCCCTACCACCAAGCTGCACTTAACATTATTGTAACCTTCAAGATGTTCTATAATGAGCATGTCCCTCGGTTGTAAAATATTGAGACAGACGCTCTGGTCGGCCTCACCACTTCCTTAGCAATACCAAACAATGCCCACCTGCTAATCGATATGGTCGCCAAAAGCTGGTCTGCCCCAAAAGCCAATCTATGCTTGTGCCTCAGCTACGCCACGGAGGTCGACATCGATACTCAAGATTGGAGGATTCTATTCATCAATTACGCAGTCTATGGAATTCTTCCCGAGAACCTGAAGGAAGCTACTTTGATCAGAAGACGTTCCCTCAGGTTCTATTTTTATACAGCCACCAAAATATTGTATCGTCAATCCTACGACGGTCTCCTGCTATGATGCTTATCGGATACAGAAACAAGATAAGCCCTCCGTGAAGCTTATGATGGTGTATACAGAGCACATCAGCCTAGTCCAAAGTTACAGGACCGTCTTCAAAGAATGGACTACTATTGGCCAACGATGCTGGCGGATGCTATTGACTATGCAAGAAGGTGCCAAGCGTGCCAAATCCATGTAAATTTTATCCATCAGCCTTCCGAGTTACTACACCCAATGGTAGCATCCTGGTCGTTCGAAGCGTGGAGAATGGACATCACCGGACCAATAAGCCCCCTTTGTTTAAGGGACATCGGTTTATTCTGACCATCACATATTACTTCTCCAAGTAGGCGAAAGCAGTTCCACTCGTTAAAGTCAAAACATCGAATGTGATTAGCTCCGTCAAGCATTACGTTATATATTGCTTCGGCTTGCCATGGAGGATCATCCATGACAATGGTCCACAGTCCGCAAGTCATGCCTTTTACCGGTTCTGTGATAAAAATTGCATTAAAAATGTAGTATCAACCGCCTACAACCTGACAACTAATGAATTGGCCGAGGCGTTCAATAAAACCATCATCAAGCTCCTCAAGAAATTTGTGTCGTCCAACAAGCGTGACTGGAATGAGAAGCTGGTTGAATGTATGTAGGCCTACCGTACAACGGTTCGGGTAGATATTGGCAGTACACCCTTCTCTCTGGTCTATGGGAGCGAAGCAGTCATTCCTCTCGAGATCCAGATCCCTTCACTTCGAGTGGCTCTCTCCCACTAGCTAACCTGGGACGACAATCACCACCAACGGCTACAGGAATTAGAAGCACTCGACAAAAAATGGCTCTTAGCTCAACAACTCATAGAGTTGTATCAAGCACGTCTCTATGGAGCCTTCAACAAACGGGTGAAATAAAGGACATTCCAAATGGGCGACCTCATCTTAACAGTAAGAAGACACATGGTTATGACCCACAAGACAACAGACAAATTTTAACCTAAATGGGAAGGCCCGTTCATCGTAAAAACCGTGTTTTCCAACGGTGCTTACCGGCTGGCGAAACCCAACTGCGACTTGCTAATGATGCTTATCAATGGCAAGTTCCTCAAAGAGTACTACTTTAAACTAGATTTGGACTCCCCTCATCCCTAATAAGTGCCTATGTGCAATATTTTTCCATCATCTATATCCGAGAATCCCGGATACGCAACAGATGACGGATCCTAAAAATCTCTCCAGCAGAGCAATCCTCAGGTCTATCTTTATGTTTGGATAGACCACACCCAGCAAAGCACTCCTCAGCGAGTTTCTCGGACATCGGTTCACATCCATATTACCTCTAAACTATTGTCCTAATATTTTTTTGGGCTGAGTTTGCCATGTCCAAGTGACCTCGGAGCTAACCTTCCAGGTTTTGGCTATCGATCATCACATCCATATTACCTCTGATATCGATCGTCATCCCCACTTATCACCCATACTCACCAAGGTACACCAGCGGTGTTAAGTCCACAAAAACGGTCACATCCATATCACCTTTGGAAGGGCTTATCTTGAACTTATTACTTTTACTCTCGTGCACAAGAAGCAATAGGTCCACCAAAATAAAAACCTGTGGGATGCCCGCAATGGAAATGAATAGTTCAAATCCACATTACCTCTGAACTACTTTTTTTTTCCCCAGCAGAGAAAAAGTCTGTTCATGTTCATATTACCTCTGAACTACGTCTCTCCACTATCCCCACGTAATCATATCTTACCATGTCCACGTTATGTAAAACACCTATTCGTAGAAATCGTATATACCTTTTTAATTATTAATTATTAATTTAGTTATAGTAATTATGTGCTAATTAGGAGAAATAGATTTTTATTAATTTTTATTTTAGGTGTTGGGGCACTTAGAGGATTTATGGGGCCATTAAGAATTTTTCCGAATTTATTTCGTGTAGGAGACCTCTTGAGCAGTTGCTAGCTTAACGGTGTGCATTGTTATAATCTAGAATTTTTCTTATGAGTATATATATATATATATATATATATATATATATATATATATATATGCATATATATATATATATATCTTATTGGAAAAGTATTATAAAAAGATTAAGAAAAGAAAAGAAAAGGAAAAGAAAATAAACTAATATAATACTAATAACTAATCTTAACTATTAATAAACCACTACCATTAACAGCCATTACTAACTAGTAGCAACCTTGCCAGCAAACAATCCTACCCCTCCCTTTTATACAGAGCACCCGCCCCTATTAGATGAGCAGCCAAGTAGTTGTGTGAAGCCACCCTTTTGAAACCCATCAGACCCCTTGGCCGTGTTGACAGACCGACCCCCCCTTTTTCCTCTTTCATATATATATATATATATATATATATATATATATATATATATATATATATATATATATATATATATATATTTATATATTTATATATTTATATATATATATATATTCTATTTATAAAACCCTAACCTAATCATCCAGACCCTCCTCTTCTCATCTAGACCTAGAGAGAGCCACCACCGCAGCCGGAGAACCTCGCCAGGCCGTCCAAACAAATTCTGACGACCGCGACCCCGTGCACTGTAGATTCCCACACGAGGTACCTTTGTTCCGGAGTTGCTTTCCATCGACTCGCTCAACCAAACGTCGTTCTGTCTTCACCGGTATGCTCACCCCTTAACCTTCTTCCATATATGTATGCTAGTAGACCTCGAACAACATGAAACCCTAGGCGAAAATAGCGCCAAAGTTGGCGCAAGCAGATCGAATTCTGGGATCGCAGAAAAACTGCGGTGACCACCCATGTTGCCGAGTTCGTATCTCCCACCACAGAGATCCGAATTCGATGATTCTTTTTGGTATGCGTAGACCACTTAACCTAGTTTAATTTTTGTTAAATAACCCTAGATTATTAACTGCTGTAGACAGTATTAAATTTGTTAAAAAATCCCATGAACCCACTTTTTCCAGATTTCTAAAAGTTGTGAAACGGAGCGCGTTCCGCCAAACGGGACCGCCCCGCCGTGTACCAAGTGTACCTAACGGTGCGCGCAGCGTAACCGAAAACGTAAAAATTTGTGAAAATTGATTCGGACGCGTGTGCACGTCGAAATCAGCCCGTATCCGCGGACACATCCCGTGTCGCAACTTTTGTGGAAGTCGTACGCATTGTGTGCACGCTCGTCAGATTGAGACAAAACTTGTGCCACTGGACTCGTAGTAACGCGCTGGTCCTGTGACCCAATTTTTATGCAATTCTGAGATATTTGACCAAGTCGCCAATTGGCGAGCCCCATGGTTGACTTTTTGGACGAAATTGTGACCGACTCATCGGAATCTACATTTGGACATACCGTTGGATTCGTATTGACATCTAGAGTTTGTTTGACCTATAATCTGTCCCATTTAGAGACTGTTACCCTTGGCACATTTTTCGGTTCAAAGTGGGCCACATGTGGACCACACTTTTATCCGAAATTACCGTTTTACCCCTGTGTCCAAATTGGACGAAAGGGAAGTGCTTTTTAGTTATTTTGCTTATTCTGGGAACATTGGTGATATTTATTTCAGCATCCGGAGATATTTGTTCTGAGGCCGTAGCTTATGATCCTGTGTGCTTGACTTCTGGATAGTACACCTTGCAGCTTTCTTACCAGGCAAGATACCTTGCCAAATTGTTACAGTACTTTTGCATGCTATTTATATTTCTATATATTTATTGTATTCTATATATTTCTTGCATGTGTAGTTTTCTTTCAGTCATTACTATGTATTAGATAAGTTGACACACACATAGCACTTAGTATCATGAGAGGACAATCATTAGGCGTATGGGCTTTTAACCAATCTGGTAAACCGTAGTATATAGTTTGCACTACGGGCGTGTGTCGCGCTCGTCGCTACCCCAGAGGTATGTCAATTTCTGTATAGTCGCGTTGGTCGCTACTCCAGAGTTATGTCGATTTCTGATGTCCATTGACGGGTGTGTGAGTTGTGAGGCTTAGATCGAGTAGACTACCCTTGCCCATACGTCGAAAAGTTATCCTCATTTGCATTCATATAGATTGTCTTGTACAACGTACTTATTTATTTTTAAATTATATGCATATTTACTATATTCAAGTTGGCTCGCTTTTCTGTATCTTGTTACGTCCCTCTAAGGACCTGGTCCTCTGCTAGGTGTATCTGTTCTTGAGTATTTGCAGGAGCGCAGATTTGGATGGTTATATATGTTTCGTGGATGTCTTCCCTCCGAGCCCATGATTGTTAGCTGGTATCCCTATATTGTGTTATTGTGGTGTACTTTTCTATTCGAGTTGGTAGTGGATTTATTTCCATCCAACTATCCTCCTTAGATACTTATGTTGAGATCTAGTTATATAGATACTGGTTATTTATTCATATTTGATTTTTGTGGATGAGATTTAGATTATACCCTATAACTTGTGATATATGTTTATACCACTTGTGGATTAATTTTTATATTACAGCGTACGTGTGGATTTTGGTTTCCATATATTGGAGTTGCCATATCCATGCGGCTGGCATGCTTACGTGTTCCTAGTCCTACGTATTTTGGGACTGGGGAGTGACATGTTTTTGTGGTGGTCCATGCAGGTCGAGAGTATATTGTCTCGGTTACGTTATTGTAACGAACAAGCCTGCACCTAGGAATAGAGTATAGGATCTCTTCCACAATTGACTATGATTCGCTCTTCTTCTAATCCATTCTATTCGGATAATTGCATCATGCTTGATTCATGTACTTCCCTAATAGTTCTTTGAGTATAGCCTTCTGCTAGAATATAGGAACCCCTGTTATTAGGATGATAATTATGGTAGCACACCTATTAAGAATACAGCGAGAATATGGACACACCACTAAGTTCAGAATATCTAGTGAACCCTAGAATTTCTTATCTATAGATTGGTTTACCATTACCCCTTGATGTATTATGAAGACTTGAGAGTAGTATAGACGCTACTAGAGTTAGTTAGAAGTTTTACCATAATGTTTGACCCTAGTATTGAGGAACCAATAGAAAACCAAAATTGAATATTAGGACTGAACCTAACCTTTATAGTTAGATAGTATTGGAGAACTATAAACTTAGATCATTGTCTTATTATTAGTAGACAGCACCTAGGAGGCCAAAGGGAATGAATATAATATTTTTCTTGAACATACCTCAAACACAGAGATTAGCATAGCATCTTTCCTTAGGAAACCATGACATTGTCCAGAGTCTTTCCATTTTAGTTTTATGACTTGTTCCTCTGAACCATTAGCACTCGCTAATTGTACGACGACTAAATTTTGTTCCTCTATTCTTCATCTTTCAACTCGTGCCATCTGACACTTCTGATTGTAGGCCAGGTGATTTATTCTGTGTTAAGAACATATTGTTGCTGGGATTCTAGTTGTTAATGTTAAATTTTAAATTGTTGTGCTTAGTAGTTAGAACTGGATAGTTTTAAGTTATTCAGTAGATTGCGACCTGGTGCTTATCCCTTAGTTTTAAATTGTGTAATATGTACCCCACCTTAATACGAGTTATATTCCCTTTCCCTTGAGGCCAGTAACTGTTTCATTCTTATTATTGACACTTGCACTAAGACTAAGACTTAGGACGACCATGACCTATGCCCTAATAAGTACCAAGACCCCTTCTCGTAGACTTTAACAGGAGTTTCTACGTTATCCTTAAGACAATTACGGTATTAGTTTATTGTTATAAGTTGGGTAGTATACCTCACAACCTAGTATCACATAGTCTTTTGCCCTATTATTGAAGTGTGATTGAAGAACATTAACTGTATGCTAGCTTAGGACGACAGTATTTTTTTTTCAGACTGCAGGACTTAGAGGCTATACCCCTACTTTGTCGACTATCGACTTAGACAGGGAGTTAGTATGACAACTGTAGAGATTATGGAGTCTTATCTTTTGTGAACTTGAATTGTTATGTACCTTCTTTCATCATAATCCAGCGTATCTATAATTTTCTGTACTACCTTGATTTATGTTGCTATTATAGCCTAGTTTTGCAAGCTTATTCTTTTATCGAGCTTGCTCATGGTATATGTATTATTGGGTGCACACAATGATACAATTGCCTAATCAGAATCGATGTATTAAGGTTTAGCTAACTTTAGTGTGCTTGGTTCGCTCTTCGTATGACTACTTTATGTGGATTAAGATATATGGTAGTAGACGAATATACTTTCCCCTAGACATGTCTGACATATCGTATCGGTTACATAACTGTACTGATACGATCATGTAAATAGAAAATTACCAAAAATAGGATTTCAATCCACAACTGTCCTAACAACTATCTTTTCGAATTCTTTAATCTCTTTGAACCTCGTACTTGTATTCTATCACCTTCACCTTGAATTCTTTATTATTGCTCTTCGTCTTCCCTTATTTTGGAAAGACGAAACCTCATGCTGGTATAAGTTGACACTGATAGTACTAGATATACCCCATAAGGCTAATCACATGACTTAGTGACTCTCTTTTATAATTGATTAAGGGCACATCATAGGTGATATGTTTGGTGTTAAAACTTTGATGATTGAACAACATGATTAAATAATTTGAGGAATAGTTTTCCTAGATGTATAGCCTTAGGTGATAGATGGATAAATTTTAAGTCGGTAGATTGTGAATCCCTCACCCAAAAGTAGACCTACTTGGCTTAGATAGTGAGCCTAAGACTAGATTGAATCCAGTTAGAAATAGAACACGGTATTTTATTTAATTTTGCAATATTGTATCACTTAGCGCACCTTACCGTGCTCCGATAATTGGAACACTACACTAGCCACTGTCTTCCTACAAATTCTACACCCTTATCCTAGACGTGTCCATCATCCAATTCTCATCTTTGTGCAATTTTCCAATTGTGGATGCTTTTATGCAAAAGAGCATTTAGGTGTCCACACCATTGGACATGATACATGAAGAAACCTATTTTTCGCTCATGTGGATTTTTTCATGATTTTGGGATGTGCAACGAGCAACATCGCCCACCCCTTTAAACTTAGCCCTGCATTTTAGACAATGCAAATCTTATACCATCCTTGACTTTCTACCACAGTTAGTTTTAATTTCGAGGACAATTTTTATAAGTTGGGTAGAATGTAAAACCCCTATTCCTAGAAATCGTATATACCTTTTTAATTATTAATTATTAATTTAGTTATAGTAATTATGTGCTAATTAGGAGAAATAAATTTTTATTAATTTTTATTTTAGGTGTTGGGGCACTTAGAGGATTTATGGGGCCATTAGGAATTTTTTCGAATTTATTTCATGTAGGAGACCTCTTGAGCAGTTGCTAGCTTAACGGTGTGCATTGTTATAATCTAGAAATTTTCTTATAAGTATATATATATATATATATATATATATATATATATATATATATATATATATATATATATCTTATTGGAAAAGTATTATAAAAAGATTAAGAAAAGAAAAGGAAAAGAAAATAAACTAATATAATACTAATAACTAATCTTAACTATTAATAAACCACTACCATTAACAACCATTACTAACTAGTAGCAACCTTGCCAGCAAACAATCCGACCCCTCTCTTTATACAGAGCACCCGCCCCTATTAGATGAGCAGCCAAGTAGTTGTGTGAAGCCACCCTTTTGAAACCCATCAGACCCCTTGGCCGCGTTGACAGACCGACCCCCCTTTTTTCTCTGTCATATATATATATATATATATATATATATATATATATATATATATATATATATATATATATATATATATATATATTCTATTTATAAAACCCTAACCTAATCATCCAGACCCTCCTCTTCTCATCTAGACATAGAGAGAGCCGCCACCGCAGCCGGAGAACCTCGCCAGGCCGTCCAAACAAATCCCGACGACCGCGACCCCGCGTACTGCAGATTCCCACACGAGGTACCTTTGTTCCGGAGTTGCTTTCCGTCGACTCGCTCAACCAAAAGCCGTTCCGTCTTCACCGGTATGCTCACCCCTTAACCCTCTTCCATATCTGTGTGCTAGTAGACCTCGAACAACACGAAATACTAGGCAAAAATAGCGCCAAAGTTGGCGCAAGCAGACCGAATTCTGGGATCGCAGAAAAACTGCGGTGACCACCCATGTTGCCGAGTTCGTATCTCCCACCACAGACTGAATACGATGATTCTTTTTGGTATGCGTAGACCACTTGACCTAGTTTAATTTCTGTTAAATAATCCTAGATTATTAACTGCTGTAGACAGAATTAAATTCGTTGGAAAACCCCAAGAACCCACTTTTCCTAGATTTCCAAAAGTTGTGAAACGGAGCGTGCCCCGCCAAACGGGACCGCCCCACCGTGTACCAAGTGTACCGAATAGTGCGCGCAGCATAATCGGACACGTAAAAATTTGTAGAAATTGATACGGACGAGTATGCGCGCCGGAATCAGCCCGTATCCGCGGACACACCATGTGTCACAACTTTTGTGGAAGTCGTACGCATTTTGTGCACGCTCGTCAGATTATGACGAAACTTGCGCCACTGGACTCATGGTAACACGCTGGTCCTGTGACCCAATTTTCATGCAATTCTGAAATAGTTGACCAAGTCGCCAATTGGCGGCCCTACGGTTGACTTTTTGGACGAAATTGTGATCGACTCATCGGAATCCACATTTGGATATACCGTTGGGTTAGTATTGACATCTAGAGTTTGTTTAACCTATAATCTGTCACATTTAGAGACTGTTACCCTTGGAACGTTTTTTGGTGCAAAGTGGGCCACACGTGGACCCCACTTTTACCCGAAATTACCGTTTTGCCTCTGTGTCCAAATTGGACGAAAGGAAAGTACTTTTTAGCTATTTTGCTTATTCTGGGAACGTTGGTGATATTTATTTTAGCATCCGAAGATATTTGTTCTGAGGCCGTAGCTTCTGATCCTGTGTGCTTGACTTCTGCACAGTACACCTTGCAGCTTTTTTACCAGGCAAGATACCTTGCTAAATTATTACAGTACTTTTGCATGCTATTTATATTTCTGTATATTTATTGTATTCTGTATATTTCTTGCATGTGTAATTTTCTTTCAGTCATTACTATGTATTAGATATGTTGACACACACATGGCACTTAGTATCATGAGAGGACAATCATTATGCGTATGGGCTTTTAACCACTCTGGTAAACCGTAGTATATAGTTCACACTACGGGCATGTGTCGCGCTAGTCGCTACCCCAGAGGTATGTCGATTTCTGTAGAGTCGCGCTGGTCGCTACCCCAGAGGTATGTCGATTTCTGATGTCCATTGACGGGTGTGTGAGTTGTGAGGCTTAGATCGAGTAGACTACCCTTGCCAATACGTCGAAAAATTGTCCTCATTTGCATTCATATAGATTGTCTTGTACAACGTACTTATTTATTTTCAAATTATATGCATGTTTACTATATTCAAGTTGGCTCGCTTTTCTGTATCTTGTTACGTCCCTCTAAGGACCTGGTCCTCTGCCAGGTGTATCTGTTCTTGAGTATTTGCAAGAGCGCAGATTTGGATGGTTATATATGTTTCATGGATGTCTTCCCTCCGAGCCCATGATTGTTAGCTGGTATCTCTATATTGTGTTATTGTGATATACTTTTCCATTCGAGTTGGTAGTGGATTTGTTTCCATCCAACTATCCTCCTTAGATACTTATGTTGAGATCTAGTTATATAGATACTGGTTATTTATTCATATTTGATTTTTGTGGATGAGATTTAAATTATACCCTGTGACTTGTGACATATGTTTATACCACTTATGGATTGATTTTTATATTACAACATACGTATGGATTTTGGTTTTCATATATTGGACTTGCCATATCCATGCTGTTGGCATGCTTACGTGTTCCTAGTCCTACGCATTTTGGGACTGGGGCGTGATACGTTACCTCTGAGTAAGATATTGTCAGAACTTTTCCATGTCTAAATCACTACTGAGTAAAGTTTCGCTCTTCGACTTTTCTGCTATCACATTCATACAACCCCTGATAGTTCTAGTTATTTTATCTTATTATCTGTACTTAAGGTATGCCATGGATAATAAGTCCACAACCCTAGAAGTTTGCCATATCCATATTACCTCTGAGCAAACTTCTTGGCCTTGATCATCGATCATCACGTCCATATTACCTCTGATATCGATTGTCTTCCAACTTATCACCCGTACCCAATCCGGAGTATGCCTGCGGTATTAAGTCCACAAAAACTGCCACATCTATATTACCTCTGGCAGGGCTTGTCTCAAATCCATTATTTGCACTCAAATATGCGCAACAAATAATAGGTCCACCAAAATCCCACAATGGGATGCCCTTAATATCAAAAAAACCTATCACGTCCATATTACCTCTAATAGGAATTATTTTTGAACTTATTATTTGCACTCAAATATGTGCAACAAATAATAGGTCCACAAAAAATCCACCAGCGGGATGTTCGCAATAGAAACAAATAGTTCAAGTCCTCTGAACTACGTCTCTCCACTTCCCCCACAGAGTCATATCTTACCACGTCCACATTACCTCTGAGTAAGATATTTTCAGAATTTTTCTATCTCTACACGACCTAAGATGTGATTGTTGATATTTAGAGTGATCCTCTCAGAGACCCAGACTGACACAGCAGTATGAACACATCAAGCGCACCTTAGTATATGAAGTGCGGAAGGTGGTCATTTTTCTTCCAAGATACAAATTGAGTCAGCAAGACAATCGCAACAAAAAATAAACTTTTATTTCCTAGAAGTAAAAGGAATAAAACTACAAGGATAAAAAGTAGTCTCAGAAAAGAAAAACAGAAACTACTGCTACTCATCATGGGAGCAAAACTCCGAGATCCGTCTATGGAGACGGGCAATCTTACTGTCTTGGCGTCTAGCGACCCGACGCTCGACCTCTTTCACCAGGACCTCGAGATCCTCAAAGCAGACATAGGCCACAGACCAGTCATTAATCTTCTGTACCATGATCTCCACGACGGAGGTATTTTTCGGGGCCCGGCTCGCCTCGTCCCGGATAGCCTCCTCTTCCTGTTGGGCCTTCCGAAGATTATTTCCCAGCATGTCAAGCTTGGCTTGGAGCTTCCTGATCTCCTCGATTAAGTGCCCTTGCCTGGCAAGACAATCCTCCCTAAGATTGCCCAGTTGATCACGCTCCTACCACAGCCTTTGGCGGTCAGTCAGTAAGCCTTCCGTAGATGAAGCTATGTGGTCCTTCTTCGCACCCAGCCCGGTCAAGAATTCCTTATATTCACTGGCTATCAGTACTCCCAGGTCGGCTTGCTGATGCTACCATAATTATATCAGGCATCGCTCCACCTCCGCAAGATTTAGGTCCAGAAGGCCCGCCACCTCTTCTAATCCAGGAATACCCCTTAAAGATTTGGCCTGGCCTTTGGGAAAGTGTCTCGCCCAGTCAAAGGACCTATTTTGCTCTAATATACCCTGGACGTCTTGCTTCAAAAATATGTATAAACTCTGAATGGAGATTTGGACATATTCATTAATCTCCTCCGACGTTGCTGGAGTCCAAGGCCGCACAGCTCCAACATCCAATGACTTTGAGGGTGAACGGTGGTAGAGGAGCAACCAGTTATATGACTCACGTTCCAGTCCTTCATAGCCTTCTTAAATGCCTGGACACCTGGAAGATGAGCAAGCGAGAGTGGACTGAAGGGGCGACCCATGGCAAGAATACTAGAGCACCCTGCAGTTGCAATACCTGCATGCACACTATCCCCAGGCTGCGGTGCACCATCCCCAGATGACCGTCCAGTACCAGGAACATCCGGAGCATCCTCCCCAGAACCACCTGTCAACTCTCTAGCCAGGGAGGCCATGGTTGCAGGACTCCCAACATCAACAGTTGGGTGAACGGTCGTCGCGCTGGAAGAACCCACAAACACCATAGAAGAAGGGCCTATCATCCGAGTGATATTAACAGTAGACTCGTTTCCCCTAGATCTGCCATAAAAGAGACCAGGCATCCTCGCGACAAGCCCGCCGACGTCCTCTTCCACATCCTCCTCAGTCGCCACGTTTACCCTTACCAAGGAAGGAGTTGACCCTGTAGACCCAGAACAACCAACGATCAGCTTCGTCCGAAGAATATAAATTTGAAGCCAGAATGTCCCTTCACGGGTAAACAGATAGGAGAACGTACCAGAGGAAAGCAGAAGTGGTTGCGGCTCACCCAAGGTATTCACAACCCTCCCGACACCCTCTATATCGTCCACGAAGACATGCTCAAACGACATAAAGGGATCCACCAAGTCTGCACCCGTTTCTTGGGCCCCCGACGTTCCAAAGGCAGGTTGTAAAATGCCTGCATTCATCTCCTGGAACCCCGGATCTTAAGTGCAGGATCCGAGGAATCCCCATCACACCCAGGGAAATTTTATTTCTTGGGCTCCTGGTAAGAGACTGTCGGGACAGCCGCCCGTCGCAGACGATCCCTCTCCTCCTGAGTCTGCACATTATTAAACAAATCAGTACCGAAATACCTTTATAAGGGAGTAGAAGAGATTAAACTGAGAGGATCTAGAAATATCGCCTCGACGTCTAAAGTGCGGACCTCTTCAGAATCCACCGTGAAGGGACCCACCTCCTCATCTTCTTTCTCTCCTTCTTCTTCTTCCCTAGCCTGCTTCAAAAACTTCCTAGAAATCTGCTTCATATATCCCTGGCATCTCCTCATGGGTGGAGGGCTCTGTATCGGGGAAGCCCCATGCTTCATCAGATAGTTTACTGGAGGGGAAGGGTGGTCAGAATCTTCATCTTCCCCCGTAGTAGAGTCAAAATCGGCCGCAATGGCCTTCCCTTTGTCTCTCCCCCGACCTCTTCTCGGTTCCCTCATCCGGGTACCTAGCTTAGTACCAACAATGAAGATGGTATCCCGATCAAAGCCAGGGGGAGGCATATTTATGGCCACATAGAAAACAACCGCTACATGGCTGATATGACCCGTAACTCTGCTATCAGGCAGAGTGAACTGCACCTGGGTGTCGGTCGTAAAGAAATAGTCCCAGGATCGGGCTCCATCGAGAACGCTACCCTCAAAACCGAGACATGAGCTTAGGTTGCCTAAAAAGAGCTGGATGTACCCAAACTACTGGGCAAACCTACTTGGTAGGTAGGGTTCTAGGAAAATAAAGTTTTGGTTCTAATACACCAAGAAGGAAGGTCGGATAGAGAGTAACCAATGGAAGTGCTTCAGGGACAAAACCTGGTTATCAGCACCACCATCACAGTGAACCCGGTTCATCTAATCGTCCATAAAATTTGGGACTAAAATGAAGAAAGAATAGTCAGCCATACGAGCGAGTGTGTGTCGACAAGCGGGAACCTCAGTATGAGCCTAGGGCATCCCACCATATCGATAAATAAACCCGTCAGCCTCCGTCGCAGTCCCCTCAGCGCCAGGATGCATCAAAGATGGGTAATGCATCAATAGCCAACCCATCAGGTAGTGATAAGGCATCTCGACCCGATTAAAATCACCTTCAGGGTTACGTTCCATTACCTTGCTTGTGAAAGCATGAAGCCCACGATGGATGATGTAGACCATCGCTGGAAGTAAGGCAAGCTTATGCCTGAACACCAACTTCACAACAGGGAGGATGAGGTTGCGACTGACCCTCTCAATCGACCCAGAGCCTCCTGAGACTATACAGGTCTGCATCTATATCATCAAAAATCTAGCTAAGATAATCTTCTCAGACAAGGGTTGGGTATCTTGGTAAAAATAACCGAAGCTATCACCCAGACTACCAAATCCCTCACAGTGGCAGCAATCCTCTTGGTGATGCATTTTTGATCATCGATACCTCTTCGAGTACGAGGGCTCCGGACGGTGACATGACCTGAAGCATCAACGACGAAGAGGTGACTGTTCTAAGCTTTAATATGTGGCAGATTCCCCTCCGAGCTCCTGTCCTTCTTCTTCGAAAATTATTGGCAAGTACTATGGTAACATAACACCTCTCAGTACACAGCAAGAAATCCTGGATGTCGCTGCTCCAACTCCTCGAATTATTTATTAGTGGGGGTGTAATCCTTGTATGGTTCATCACTCCAGGGCAACTGCGAGACATCATACATCTCATGGAGAGCAAGCCCCATCTCTCCACTGGGAGCAAAGAAGGTCCCGGTGCGACGGTTATACATTTCAGCCAAAGCCACAAACAGCGGCAGGTTCTTATCCAAACCATAGCAAGAACCTCGCCCGGCGTAGCAGAGGTCGATTTCTTTCAGAGTCTGCTCATATCTCTCTAACACCCACTGCGTCAAGCTAACCCAAGAGGGCCAATAACGCATCCAGTTAAGCAAATACACTTGGCCCTTGGGATAAGTCCCCTTGGTCTGCTTCGTAATATTGGACATTCGGCCCCATAATATGTAAGACATAACTCAGCAGAAGCAAGAAGTTCTCTCTCTTTCCCTCAGAGTCGTATTTATAGGACACTAAAAGACAAAAATAGACCCTTCGAATTCTACCATCATCCGCTGACAACTACACACGGTTGGGCTCCTTCCTATAGTCGTCAATATTTGGATCCGTGTGAAAGGTTGGCTCAGAATCCGAACAAATTTCACTCAAGGGTCAAGGCAAATCTGGCAGTTAAATGCATAGTTGACAGCCTCGCACTGTTAGCCCATGTGGCTCAATGACCGTGTGGCCCGAACATACCCCATCCATGCTTCTTATTCAAAATATTTCAAACTTATCAGATCAAAAACTTTAAAGGGGGTCTTGTAGAAGCATGAAAAAGATGCAGCCATGCGACCGACGTCAATGCGCCCCCAAATAAAAAATTAACAGATGGATCTCATGGATCCATACAACCCAGAAAAGGAACACTCATGCGGTCCAAACAAGCGGCCTGACAACTGGCAGTAGGACGATCCGACTTGACACCCTGACAACAAAGATGGCGCTTGACACAGAATCCTGACAAAAAAGATTTTTTGATCACCTCGAAGGACGAGAACACACTAAGAGACAGAAGTCCCAAGGATGGTGTAGAGCCATATGGACAACCCGACAAAAAGATCCCATGTGTCTCTGGCCCATGCTTCCCAGACTCCATGCGTTCCATATGACTCTAGCGCATGCGTTCCAGACTCCATACGATCCATGCATCTCTGGCCCCGTGCGTTCCAGACTCTGTGCGTTCCGTACATCTTTGTCCACATGTGTTCCAGACTCTACGTCGACCAAGTCTTGTTGTTACAACTGAGTGGTCCTCTCCAACCAAAAAGTTTTCAAAACCTTTCGATTTCCCCCACCTCCCTTCTCCGGCGACCGGCTCTCCACGGCTGCGGCTACTCCGGCATCCCCCTCCTCCTCCTCTAGCTCTAGGTAAACCCTCTCTCTCTCTCTCTCTCACATGTGACACAGACACGACACAAGCACACACACTTGACACACACGACACACACACACAGACGTAGACACACACACATACACACTCACACAGACACTGACATTGACACTGACACATACACGAGACACACACACACACACTGGCACACACACTATATTTGATCTATTGGATGTGTCCATGTGAATTGAGGGTTGGTATTATGGTGGTGTGGTGTATGGAGGATGTATCCTAGAGTATCTTGGTGTTGCACACCAAATATTTGTGAATTGGACTAGTGGTTATGTGTGTATGTCTATTTATGCCTTAGAGTATCATATGATATTTATATGTAAATTAGTGTATTATCTATTTGCATATGAGAGAGTGTATGCATATATAGGTATATCTCGATATATATATAGATAGGTATATAGCTACTATTATCTGTGTTGGTGTTCATAGTGTCTTCTAGCTGTTCTTGATGTGGGAGAGGGTAGAAGAGTCGAGTTGTATGTGGGTGTCACTACTGAACTATGAGGCTTCAAGAACTGAACTCAATTCAGTTTGGCCTAGTGCATAGTGGTGTCAGGTTGGCACTGTGAGGAGGGGATTGGTTCCTGTCATCTTCTACAGTAGGAGAGTATTGGTGCACACTTGAGTAGCATCAAACACATGCAAGCTTGAGCAATGGCAAGGCAGCAACAAGCACTGCTATAAGCCATGGAAGTAGCTAAGGGCAGTTGGCAACAACTAAGTGAAGGGATGATTTAGCCACTGCAGCAGCAGTGCGAAGTATCAGAGGTTGCAGACTTAGTTAGGGTCTGCAGGCATGTATTTGGGTTAAGGTGTAGACAAGTATCGGGTAGGTGTTCACAGGTCACTTGTTGCATGTCAATACAGCCCTTAACTGTTACTGTGGTATCAGGGATTTAATTGGCAAGAGTGATCAGTGCAGTACAGTTCAATTAGAGCAAAACAGTGCTGTAAAGTAAACTGATACTGTGGTATCAGGAAGGAGTGACTGCTATGGGTTGTAGTCCAGTGAGCAAGTATAAGGATGAAGTGCAAGGTGCCAGGCCAAGGGTAAGAGGCTCTCAGTGTGGATAGTAGAGTACTTAATATCAAAGCAGAATATCCTAGTAGTCCAGTATCAAGTGGGAGTAACAAGTGACTGGGACCAAGGTATTATTGTGACATACATTTATGAGTTAAGATGTGAGTTGGGGTAAGGTAGGATATTAGTTAAGTTATACTAGTAGTATTTAGTATAGCTATATTAACTAGTATACTTAGTAATAACTAGTATTAGCTAGGCATTAACTAGTATAAACTAGAATTCCTTAGTACGACCTAGAAGACATAGTGTAGCAAGGTATTAACCTAGTATTGACTCGTATAAACTAGTATGGATCTAGAAGTGGCTTAGAAACATCACCATGAACTAGTTAACCATGTTTATCATTTCAAAACACTCATTAACATTTATATTCCATATCTAGGGCTCTTGGACTTTGATAAATGAAAGTATGTATTATATCAGTTATGAAATGAAAGTATTGCTTATTTTAGACTTTGATAAATAAAAGTATGTATTATATCAGTTATGATTTTTATAGTACAGTTAAGTTATGAAGTTAGGTGATAAACCACTGTATGTAATGATTTATATGATACATACTGTCATTTTTGCAGAAGTATCTGTAGAAGCATAAAAAATACGCTGGGAGGAGCTACGCAGCATACTGATACAGAGCAGCGTAAACAGAGGCCTTCAGAGCCATCAAGCCTACAAGCAGAGCTTTCTCCGCTAAATATAGCATAAAGTATAAAGCTCAAAGGACCATCCGCGTAAGTGCAGTACGTCCAAGATGCTTCAGCGTAGACAGGGTTCTTCATCGCCTCCATGGCGTAAAACTCATCCGCTCTCAAAGCAACGTTAAAGCGTACGAGGAACGCTTCGTCTTCCCCGAAATAAACCTGTCAAGTCACGCAGTGAACCTGACCTCTGACTCCTGACAAAAAGTGCTGCACGGCTACCCAGACGACGGCTAGAAACAAGGACAGACCCCTCGGAACGTGCACCACAGTATGATGGCGGATCTCTGCATTTAATGCAGAGGATTTGGTTAAAATATTACCGAACCGTCGTTTACTGACGTCCCCTCAGCATAAACTACTCTTTCGCGTACAAGGGGATACGCTGCCTTATTTTACACAGGCAAACATGAGTTGTTTTATGCTCCGTAGTAGACAAACCGCTTGCCACGTCAAAAGCTGCACTTCGTACGGGGCTCGAGGCACGTCTCTACGTCTAAATTGTACAGAGCGGTGACAGTTTCTCTGGAGGCACGTCTCTGCGACAGATGCAAAGAAGGGCTGCAGACCTTCAAAATACGCCTCCGCATTTAATGCACAAGATGGTGGCAAATCTCTGCAAGAGATTTGATTATATCTTCAAAAGCCGTAATTCCGGCTAAGGCGTCCACATCAGCACTCTGGCACGGTACGCAGCGGCTTCTACGCCCATTCAAGATTTGTGCTCATTCGGCTTCTACGCCCACTCAGTCTCTACGACCATTTGGCTTCAAATGCCCACTCAGTCTCTACGACCATTCGGCTTCTACGCCTATTCGGCTTCTACGCCTGTTCAGCTTCTACGCCTATTCGGCTTCTATGCCTATCCGGCTTCTACGCCAGGGTGACAGTCATTTGGCTTCTACGCCAACCTCTTCTACACAAGGGATACCTACCTACGTGGCTTCTACGTCGTGATCTTCGCAGCAGATATACGCGTTTTGTCCCCTTAGTTGGACACGCGTCACATGCTCACTCAAAAGGTCATCTATACGCAGGCATTGGTTATTTTAACCGTTGTGTAAAAGGGTGCTGTACTTTCCACTCCTCGGTTTTTACACCGACAGAGTGGTCACTGTCACCAAAACTCTATAAATAGAGACCCCTATCAATGGGGAACAGGGTCAAAAAACTTCAAACTTGAAGATCGAACAAGGTCGAACTTCCCAGAAAGATCGAACCAGAGGTCAAGAGAGAGAGAGAGAGAGAGAGAGTCCGAAGCTCAGGCAAAGAGCAGGGATTGACGACTTTGGCATCGTGCATCCACCCTCTTCTGCAACCTTCGAAGCTGCTACCTGTCTTCCACGGCACTTCTTCAATATCGTGTGGTCCAAGGGCTAAAGTAATCGACTGCAGATCAGACACCTATAGCAATTTATACCCAGATTAAATAAATTGTACTCCCACATCCTCGTATAGGATTAAATTATACAGGTTTGTTTGTAAACCAAAGGGCACGGGTTTCGTATAAACCCCGTCATTGAAATATACTTTTATTCTTTCGTTTAATACCACAAACAAGATGGCGACTCTGCTGGGGACGTCTTTCTCTTCTAATGAAGAAGTAATTGCTCAACACGATGCAGTATCCGTGGGATCCGTGAAGAAGACACTGGTCGTCCAATTCGACCAGTCTGCCTACGAAGACATGCTTCGAACCGGGGGTAGCTCTCACTCTCTCTCCGTCCAAGACAACAGGAAGCTGCGCAAGGTCTGGATGTCCAAGACATCCTCTACCATTCCTGTGGACTCTCCGATCTCTCCGATCTCTCCGACCAATGAGGTGGTAGCATTGCTCCCTCCGTGCCCTGCACGTAAAATTCAGTCTCCCGCTACGCGCGGTATAGACAAAACTTCGGGCAAAGCCTCAGCGCTGACCCAGAAGTATCCACTGCGCTCTACGCATAGGAATTAGTCTTCCGCTACGCGCGGTACAGACAAAACTTCGGGCAAAGCCTCAGCGCTAACCCAGAAGTATCCAATGCGCTCTACGCACAGAAACCAGTCTCCTGCTACGCGCGTTACAGACCAAACTTCTGATGATGCCTCAGCGCCAAGTCAGAACTACAAATCAAGCTCCATGCGCAAGAAAACATCTGACCTCTACGGGGAACCAGATGAGGGCCGTGATTTCCGCAGGGGGGAGCAAGCGGTGGGGTACTCAACTTCTCGGCCGTTACGCCAGCAAAGAAGCAATCTACCTACCCTCCGGATTACGCGGGAAGCCGACGGCCGACTGAGAACCTCTTCAGTTTTACGCCAGTCTGAGCAAATCTTCAAATTACGCCAGGCGAAGTCCCACGACGTAAAGCATGCTCAGGCTACGGGAAGGCACCCTCCCCGGGGATTATCCGCCACCCAGATGGCCAATCTGTTGTACACAGGTAGCGTAGGGAAAACCATGGTGCCCAATCTCCGCATGCCCACTGATGGGAACAGAAGGAACAATCCGTCGTCTTCTTTCTCTACTCCTCCTGATTGCGCACATATCTAATCCAGAAGCGTAAGGAAAGGGGACCTTCCAACATGTCTATTATGCCCCCTAACAAGCAATGTTGTAATAGTCATAAAATTGTGATTGACTGCTGCTGTTCTAAAGCAAAATGGTCGGTTTTTGACCGATTGAGCTACTCTCAGTCTTTCCAGGAAGAGGAACCCGCGCATGCATCTGTGAACATGGCTTCACATATACGTAGAGGAGGGTCAAGCTCAAGACGTCATCCCTCCAGGCCCCCGAGCCGAAGGAGGTTCAGTGAGCTCCTCAGGAATGCTGAAGCCGGGGTGTTCCAAAATACTCGCGCAAGGTCACGACAACCAGCTTTGTCCTCTTCTGATTCCGACGCTGGGGGTCGCCAAGCCCCCGAATCAGAGGCAGAAAGTATAGAGTCGACTTCTACAGCGACCTATACTAATCCTTCAATAACACCCAGGGAGATGGGAGTTTACGCCATTGAAGATGAATGCGAGGAAGCTTCGCCGTCAGGGAACGCGGAACAATGCATCACTATACTGGAGACATCTCTGAAACAAATATAATCCATGATGGAGAACATGCACCAGATGATGCTAACTCAGCACGCAACTGCCATGGATCAAGCATCAGTCCCGCCAACTCAGATACGTATGGGGGTGGACTTACCACCATCCAACCCGAGCCAAGAGCCTGCGCTAGATCAAGAGTCAGCAGTTCCTCCGCTTTCTCACTCAGAGAATGCCTTACCTCCCGTTGGAGTTACGATAAAACTAACTCCGCACCACTCCGTAGCCCCACTTCCGACTAAAAATCTGATGCAGGCAGTACGGGAGTTGAAAGCCCAGTTCGATGCCTTGAAGCACAAAGATCAGCTCAAGAAACTGGGAATCAACCAGCCCTACCCAGCTATCTGGGAGGAGGTCCCTTTCCCACCGAGGTACAAACCTCAGACTATGGCCCTGTTCGAGGGAAAAATATCACCAAGCCAGTACATGAACTATTTTAGTATGATGACGGTATTGCTACAAGGGAACGACGCCCTCCTCACTTGGGTGTTCAAAGGCTGTCTCTCAGGAGTAGCCTATCAGTGGTACCGTAGCTTGGCGGACAACTGCATTACTTCCTTCGAAGACTTCAGAGCTTTATTCTTCATACGATTCTACGAGGGAGGAATGGACATGTCTATGTCCTCTCTCATCGAAGTCAAGCAGAAGGAAAAGGAGGACGTTCGCATCTTCATCGAACGTTTTCATCAGGCCACCTTACAGATGCCTCCAGGAGTTCCTGACTCTGCATTGGTAGACATTTGCAGGAAGAACCTCCTTCCCGTGGTCTCGGTGTTCACAGCACCGTATCAGTTCCATGATTGGCCCTCGTTCATCATCTCGGTAGTAGCCGCCAAAGACAACGGTTGCAAGGCGCACGACAATGGCATCATGATCTCCGCCTCCGATAGAGGCAAAAGGTCATCTCCCAGCAGCGACCATCCTCGCAGCTCCAAGGGAAAAGAAGCTCTGACGGTCAATACGTCCAGGCAAAAGACCGCGGCGACCACGCAGACAAAACCCGGGACTTCCAGGCCCGTCGAAGTCTACTCTTTTGACGACGATGATATCCCTAGTATATTCGAGTGTCTCGTCAAAAGCGACAAGATCACCCTTCCAGAGCTAAGGCGGCCCCAAGAAGTCGGCAATACTAACAACCCCAAATACTGCGTCTTCCACAGATACGTACACCACCCAACAAAGGCGTATTACATACTGAAAAGGAAGATCCAGGGGTTAATCGATGCTAAGGCCATCACTCTGCACAACACCGAGAAGACGGTCACGGCCAACATGATCTCTCTGCAGTTTGGCAATCTGCCTCCCCAAGAGATCCCGGATGGCGTTGCACCTATCTCCCGGACAACGATGAACATCGTCAATCTCCCTCCAACTAGGGATCAAAATCACGACCTGGTACCCCTGACTATCCGACAAGGTGAGATTATGTGGGTTCATCCAGATTTGTTGTTAGAGCTCGAGGAAGAAACTAAGGCTACTAAGCCTACATCCAAAAAGAGCTCCAAATATAGCCCAAGTGGGAAGGCCCTTATGTGATCGAGACAACGTTCTCAAACGGCGCCTACAGGATTGCCCAGCCTAATGGAGACCTGTTAATGGCTGCTATCAACGGCAAATTCCTGAAAAGATACTATGCTTAATCTCTCCTGCTCGAGTAGAATATAGCGAGGATCTCAATTCTGACAAAACTACTTCCAGAACGCAATTAGTTGGGTTATATTCTATCATGTCCGTATGACCTCTGAACAGATATGTCCCGCTAAAAGTTTATCGAGAGTTTATCATGTCCATACTACCTCTGATATCACTCTCGCCCAAAAAAAAACTGTCATTTACATTCCGAAATAATGGGTCCACAAAAGTCAGAAAAGAGTCGTTTTTATTTATTCCCGATAAATTACATCTGGGGAAGCAAAAAAAAAAGAGAAGGGATACATCATGATGGGGGAGCAATCAGATCGCGAATCAGCCGCTCTAGTGCAGCTATCTTCTCATTCCTGGAAACCAAGGCATCGGCGCGAGCCCGCTCCAGCCGTGCCTCGGGATTGTTCGTAAGGGTCAGCTCAGCCCTTGCCCGAAGAAAGCCCGCACGGGCAGCTTCTGCACGCTCTAAATCCCGTCGCGCTGCGCTCAGTCGACCAGTCGCTACATCTAGACCTGCCAACGACTCAGAAGCCCACTCCTCTGCCAGAGCGAGTTTTTCCTTCAGCTTGCGGGCCCTCGCTGCATTCCCTTCGTGCTCAGATCGGAGCTTCGTCTCGAGAGTTAGAGCCTCTTCCACGACAGCTTTTCTTTTATCCATCTCCAGCTTATGTATTTTGATGGAGTTGTCCAGGCTTTCCAGTTGTATAAAAAGCCGCGCAGTCATGTGGTCGTACCTGGTCTGGACCTCAGCATTAAAGCTGTCCCGAGTCAGCTGCAAGTATTCGTTAATGGGTTGCTCTAAACCATTAACCACCGCCTCCAGGGCGTCAGCTACCCCAGGATCGCCGAGCTCCCTGATAGCCTCGATCAAAAACTGAGAAGTCTTCTTCAGGCGCTCGAAGTCTAGACTCTTCGCCAACACCATTGATATCATCGTTTTCAAACCGGTGTAAAAGAGGCTGGTATATTGCTCAGTCAGCGCAACTAGATCCGATTGAACGCCAGGAGTGGCCGCGATATCAGCAAGTCCCCCTCCGGGAATGATTGCAGACGAAGTGGCCACAGCCGCCGCCTCGATGGGTGGTGCGACCGAAGGAGGTGCAACGACGACGGTCGAAGTCATTAGCATACTCGCGAGAGACGAAGTCACGATGACGGGTTCGTCCTCCTCTCGAGGTGACAAAACCACTCCAGGCGAGCTGGCCCCCGAAGGTATTTCCTCCTCGAAGTCGAAAGCCTCCGTATCATCGCCAGGAGCCGGAGCAGAGCCAGAAGGTGCTTCAACGATGTATTCCCTGTGGACGCCACCCCCTGAGAAAAGGACCAGAAAGTTGATATCAATATGATGGTAATCTTTCTAAAGGGAGACATAAAGACGATATTTATCCAGAGCCAACGGTATATATGGCACATCTGCAGCCGATGTAGCTAAACCACGCTTTAATGACGCAATGCGAACTATCATACCTGGAGAAGGAGGTGGGCCAACCGACTTCGCCCAGAGTTCTGCCAAGCCTTCACCGAGACGCAGTCGAGGTTCGTCAACTGGAATCTCGCTAGACGTGCTCGCTGACACGGCGGGAGTTTTATCCGTTGCTGGTCTAGGGAAAGATTCTCCCATCTGCCGCGGCCACACAGGCAATCTCGTTCCACTACCTGGAGCAGTAGCCACGACAGCGAACTCTAGCAAAGATTCTCCGACGCCGCCAGCTGGAACTATAGAAGGTCCCTCTCTAAAAGGCAAGGAACCTCCAGCCAAAGAATTATCCCTAATATGGGGAGATGCAGGCTCACTCCCAGGAGCCTCAATACCAATAATGCGGAGAGGACGAGCAACCGTCTCCTTCCTCCTCTTACGAAGAGAAGCCTCCTTCGGGGCAGAAGTCCGTCGCTTCCCAGAAGAGACTACCAAAGACCCCGCAGGCGGAGGCACTTTACACCTCGGCACCGACATCAGAGGCTCATTTGGAGTGCCAGACTCCTCACCCTCGTCAGAAGAAACCGAGGGGACTTCAACTCTTCCCCCAGGCTGGGGAGGAGGCACCCTGAAGCTTCCACGCATATCGAAATTGCGATAGAAGGTGTTAATCGCCACATAGAACTGGGCGTAAGAATGGAGAATGCGGAGCTCCGTGGAGGTTGTAACGATCGGCACAATGAAGATTGCTCCCGTACAACCCATGATAAAATATCGCCACCCTCTGGCTCCATCAATGAGTCCGCCCCTGGACCTGAAGCTGGTGACGGCATTGCCCACGTGCAACTGATCGTACCCAAACTGTCGGGCGAACCGACTAGGCAAGTAGGGCTCGAAGAAGCAATAATCTTCGCTCCTGTACAACAGATGGGAGGGTCTAATGCAGACCAACCAATTAAAAGCTTCCGGAGAAAGATCGGTCTTCTCTCCACCTGAAACCTCAAGCCTCGTCCCTGATTGATTGCGATGTACAGGAGGGGGAGTACAGAGGAGCTTCCAGCCGTGGCGGAGGTTCAACGCCAGCCGACAGTCCAAAGTGGTGTTCACATTCCAGGGAGAGTCTTTGTAGTTTAGCAAAAAATTACCCTCCGAGCTGCTACCAGAGCCGGGAGACATCACCCGGGGGTTGTGGAGAATTAACCATCCCATCAAATACAGGTATGGTAATTCCACCCGGGGAAAACTCTTACCCCGAGCTTCATCGACGAGCAACCCATCAGTCATGGCTCTCAGGCCAGCCTGTATACGGCACACCATGGCAGGAAGCAAGCCCAGTCTTGCCCCGAATACCAGGCGCACTGCCGGCCACAGGATGTTCCGGTGAATGCGGTCCGCGGACGCGATGCCGGGCACCACTACTCGACGCAGCCATAGGAAGAGAAAGCCAGCCAGCTTGGCTTCCTCAAACAAAGGCCTGCGGTAGCGCCTCAAGTAACTGTAGGCCTTAGTTCCTTCGGGATACTTTCCTACCCCCTCAACGAGAATCTGATCTGGAGCCTTAGCCTCCTCCATAAGATCCTCAACAACCTGGGCACTAAGCACGCCCAAATAGTTCACGGGCTCATTCTTGCCCCCCGAGGCTTTCTCCGACTTGACGGACCTGGCTCGGTGGAAGAAGAGGTAGGACATCCACTTGGTGGTGTGAGCCAAATCAGAAGGCTCGTTATAAAAAGCGGTGCACGCGAAGTATTGACACATCAGCTCCTGATACACTTCCACCACCCGAGGGTCCAAGTCCCCCAATTCCCGGTTGGTAGGGACATACTCTTCATATGGGGTATCCCCCATCGGCAGTCTCGAGACAACTGCCATCTCATGAAGGGCCAATCCCAGCTCCCCCAGTGGAGTGGCGAAGGTCCCAGTGAGCGAAATATATCGCTCCATCAGTGCCAAGAACAAATTAGGATTGGGAGGCAACCCGACACTCGTCGCACTCACAGCGGCATACAGTCCAATGCCCTCCAGCTCTCTCCGAAAGTGCTTCAAGGCCCAGTTAACTAGGCAAGTCCATCGGAGTTTTGTTGGGGTGATCCACCCATTGGACCGAGGATTCTTCTTGGGATATACCCCACCTCATCCCATAAAGTCGTTGCAGAAGGTCGGCAATTGGACCGGCTAGATCACTGAGCTGTCTTCACTCGGGACACTGCCCGGGAACAGTCCTCTGAACAATGTCACAACACCGGAAGGGCGGCTGACAAACGACCCCTGGTCAGCACCTTTCAGATGAAAGATCTTCCCCGGCTTGCCGTAAAGATCGGGAGTCAGCGTCCACGACATCCTTCTACGATGTGTGACATAGAAGAAAGTCGATATGGGATAATCTTTCGGCATCATGGGCAGATACAAGACCACGCTCTCGGCAGAGAAAACCCAGGGTTCTCTCTTGGGCTTCGTCTGGGACTGCTTGTCTATCATGTCCCCAAAGAGAAAGGCCGGCTTGATGTACTGCTCCCCGTCTACGTACGTTAGGGGCTCCCCGTTGATCATGCTCAGCAGCATTCGCTCGCCCTGAGCCGATATCAAGATCCCCCTTCCTTCAGGGTACTGGGGTCCGGAGATAGGAAATGTCACGTGGGACAGATCCTCCAGATAGTTCGAGTGCAGCATCCCGGCAGCGGAACCCATCACCTCGGCCAGTGGAGACTCATCCAAATCAACTACAAAAGTGTAAGGAAAATATGTCATTACAAATCTTGCACAAACATACAGACCGAACAAACGACAGTCTGTGCTCTACGCCAGGATTATACGAATTTGGTTATTTTACGCCGGAAGTCCCCTCCACAAGCGTAAAACTCTAATTTTACGATATACGCCAATTTTCGGTAGCCAGAGCTTTTACGCTCGAAACTACAAAAATATAGAGTTTTTACGCTGGCACATTAGAAATGTGGGCGTAAAAGATGAAAATGCCTCCGTGCATCATCTTCCTCAAAGAGGCTATCAGCACAGAAGACGACCTAGCGCGGTCACGTTCAACGTGTGCGTAGGATTTTTCATCGTTTTTTGTCACCCCAAAGGCTCTACCTCTAAGACCGGGTGCGCTGCTCGTCGACGGGATACTTCGCTCAGAAGGAAGTTCACCTTGCCCAACCGAAGACTCCCTCGCTGGGGCAGAAGAATGAGAAGAAGAAACTATGCTCTTTCCCTTAGTGGAGGGGGTTTGTTTCGGGGCCATTTCTGAAGACTCGAAGTGCTCGAAGAAGGAACGAAGAAAAACTGGAACAGTCGAAAGCTCTCTTTCGCAGAAGATGGATAAAAAGTTTTTCTCTCAAAGGCTTGGGATATATATAGAGTTCGAGTCGACTCCTCGAATCCTCTAATGGACTCCTCGAGACCCTAACCAAATCTAGCAATTAATAGGTGGTTATGATTGGATGCTACGTCAGCCCACTACTCTCAAAAGACGGACAGTCAGCGAATTCGAAAAATTCTTCGCGCAAAGCAGTTCGGCGATTTCTACGCTAAAGGAGCTTTCTACGCTCGACAGCAACAAATCTACGATTTTACGCTCGCAAGCTATTAGTCTATGGTTTTACGCCCGGATGCCTTCGTGCTCGGTAGCTTTTATGCTCGAGAGGCAACAAACCTACGACTTTATCCTTAGCAGATACCAAATCGATGATCTCACGCTCGGTGGCGCTCAGTTTACTCTCAGAAGCAACAGATCCGCAAACTTCACGCTCGGAGAATTTTTTTTTTCAGGAGCTAGAGATCTACAGTTCTACGCTAAAGGAGCTTTCTATGCTCGACAGCTACGAATCTACGGCTTTACGTTCGACAGCTATAAGTCTATGATTTTACGCCCGGATGCCTTTATGCTCGGTAGCTTTTATGCTCGAGAGGCTACGAACCTATGACTTCACGCTCAGGAACCACAAGTCTACGATTTTACGCTCGATGGTGTTCTACGCTCATAGGCTACAGATCTACAGTTCTACGCTAAAGGAGCTTTCTATGCTCGACAGCTACGAATCTACGACTTTACGTTCGACAGCTATAAGTCTATGGTTTTACGCCCGGATGCCTTTGTGCTCGGTAGCTTTTATGCTCGAGAGACAACAAACCTACGACTTCACGCTCAAGAACCACAAGTCTACGATTTCACGCTCGATGGTATTTTATGCCCAAAGGCCATAGGCTGATGATTTCACGCTCCACGACTTTCCGCATATCCGAACAGTCCCCGAAGCGATCAATTGCAAAGAGTTCACACAGAAGATACTCGTTCTTGACCCCAAAGTACCCGAAACATACAGAGTTCAAACATTGAGAAATTACTCTTCTCGGGTCCAAAATTGGAGGTTCATCCAGACTCCAGTCTAAACCTCTCGTCTATCAAGATGGCAAACTCAGTTTGACAGACAAATCCTCGACCCTGTTCCAAGGGAGTTTCGAGAGGTCATTCTTGAAGACAAAGTCTGAACAAAACTTTTGCTCATCAGAAGCAGCAGTTCAGAGCTCTACGCGGTCCCTCAGTCCTAGCAACAGGACAGTTCTAAATGTTCAAAAATGCTTAACAGAGTTCTATGGACTGTTCGCTACGCGTAAAGGACCGGGCCTAATACTCTTCTTATCAGAGTTGGCGTAAAGAATCAGACGTGTCGAAGCTACACATATTCAGACTTCACAGCAACGTATGGCAAGATGATCATATGAAGAAGACGATTTTATTAAAAATCAAAATCATGATTACATATGAGGGAAATCTAATCTACAAGGATTTTTCTCTATTTTTCATGATCACATCTGAGGGAAACTCCGTCTACAAAGGAGATACCCCCTCGTCGTCTGAAGGCCGCCCTCGGAATTTGTTCTGACAGGTTCTCGCATTGGTGATCTTCCTCTTCTTCCAAGAAGATGATAAGTGGCAGGAGGATACAAAACTGGGCATATGACCCATCCTCCAACAGAAGGAAAGCAGGGTAATTCTGCTTTCCTACAGACCACCGCCACTCTAGCCGGTCTGTCTGCCTCTCGTCACCAGAGGTAACTGGAGAAGGTGCCACTTGCAAGCAGCGTGGTGAAATACGATTCTTCGTCTCTCCCGAAGAACCACCATATAAAGTTGCTGATTGTCCCGAGCAAGGGAGGCTAAGATATCCTTCCATGATCCATCGTTGCAGTGGATACTTGCTCGAAGACGCCGTCTTTTTCGGCTCCTTACACGCTGGAAGAACATGATATCCTTCTTCCTCAGATCGACCCGGCGAACTTCGGCGATCATCTCTGCGTGGTGATGGAAATGTGGGGAGAACAGGTTAACTCCCCCAGCCTTTTTATAGGCGAAAAAGATCACAAGCGGTCCCCAATAAATCTACCATAAATACTGCATCGACCGTTTCAACGCTCCATTCAGAGATGTTTCGAGTTACGAGGGGCCGTTCATGCTTCATTCAAAGCGTTTCAAATTTTGAGAAATTTAAAAGCTTTGAAGGGGGTCTTGTAGAAGCATAAAAAATACGCTGGGAGGAGCTACGCAGCATACTGATACAGAGCAGCGTAAACTGTAAGCCCCCTGATTTTCAGAATTTTAACTTCGGATTTTTCCCAATTTTCTGGTATTTTTTCGGGAATTAAAACATAGGCGTTGGTAATTCAATGATTTTTAATTTCGGTTAATTCATATTAAAATATTATGGAAATAATATTTTATGGTGTAAAATGGGAAACCGGACATAGGGTAATTTTCCGTGAATTTATTGGACTCCGGAAACCCGTTTAAAGCCCTGAAGACCCATGACGATTTAAACCGAATTAAATCCGTGCCAACGCCCTACATCCCCATGAGAGCCGAAGCCCAGCCCAAGGAGCGTTGACCCGGCCCGAATCCTAGGTCAAACCCTATTCCAATTTCTGTAATGTATAAATACCTATTTTTCCTAAGTTTTCTCCACAATTAAAAAGAATAGCAAAAGAAATCCCTAATTCCAAATTAACCCTAATTCTAAAATCCCTAATCCCTATTTCAACCTAACCCTAACCCTAAGCAGCCTCTTCCGCCGCCTCTGCCGACCCCTCTCCGGCGGCGCACCGCCCGCGTCCACTCCGACTCCGGCCACCCGCTGCTCGCCCTCGCCACCCCCGCAGAGCCGCCGCTCAGCCGCCTCATCTCAGCCTTCCTCCTCGACATCAGACCCTGCAGTGCCTCCTCCCCGTTGCGGCCCGACTCGTCCAGAACCCTCCGGCCACCCCCGCACGCTCCCTCGCCGTCGACCCCCTCTCTCATCCACCCTGACGCCGGATCTCCCCCTTCTCAGCCGACCAGTACCAGACCGTCTCCGCCGAACCCCTCGGCCCTCCGCTCCGTCCTCGACTTCAACCCCCGTGCCGCTGTCGCCAAGCCGGACGACTCTCGATCGGCCGACGACCCTCGGTCGACGACCCGTCGTGCAGATCCCCTGACCACAGCAGCCCCTCCCTCCGCCACGAACCCAGTCGACCACCTTCACCCCGTTCTTCCTCCGACTGCATCTCCCCTCTCTGATCGACCCCGGCCTCCTCCGTCGTTGCACCGACGACTCGAGCCCCTGATCATCGGAGTCGACTGCAGCCACCCCCGACCCAGGTGTCCTCCTCCTCCTTCGTCTGAATCGAATCCAGTCGACGAACTCAACTGAACCCAACGCCGACCATCCCACGGTGCAGCCGCCCCGCTCCGGCCTGTCCCAACCGCCGTTGTGTACCTCACCCGGCCGCGCGGTGCATCTGCTTCCCCGCCGAACTGAGCAACCCCGACTTCACCGGCGTCGAGCTCTCACCGACCTCCACCCATCTCCGACTAGCCGTGCCCTAGCCGGCCGTCTACGCCCTCCTCCGGTCAGCCCCGGCGTTCCAGCATCGAGTCCCAAATCCTAACCCTAGGCTGGACACGGTGAACCCTAGGACGGACACAGCACCAGTACAGGACACGCGAGGACACGACCTGGACGCAATTCGGACACGAGAATTTCAGACTTCACGGAGCCCTGTTTAGGTACCCGTTTCTCTCGACTCGCAACTCCGATTTCGATTCCGTAAATTGCGTTGCGTAGACTGTATAACCCTCTCGGTGCCCGTGCAACCCGCTCGGTGTATCGCGTCCTGTGGTGATCGTATACCGCGATCCAAAAACAGGAAAATCAACGCCCTGTTTCACCCCGGAACTGAGTGCGCCCTGCCAAACGGGACGATTTGGTCGCGCGCGGTCCTTACCGAACTGTGCGCGACGATGATACGGTCGTGTGGGATTTCGCAGAAGTCGATTCGGAGGTGCGTGCACCCCGGAATCAACGCGTATCCGCCGACGACACCCCGTATCCGTCCTTTCTGGAACACGCTGTAACTTTGTGTACACACGTCGGATCGAGACGAAACTTGCACCATCGGACTCGTAGCAATACGCTGGTCCTGTGGGTCAAGTTTGGTTCGATTCTGAGAACGTTGACGAAATCGCGTGTCGTGGGCCCCACAAGCTCCACTTGACGGGCAATTTTGTGATCGGCTCATCGGAATCCAATTCTGGAAGTTCCGTTGGGTTCGTATCATCGTTCCTGACTTGTAGACACTGAGTTTGCAGAAGTTGGAGACCTTTGACCCTGACGCGCTTTTCGGTGCAAAGCGGGCCCGCATGTGGACCCCGTTTTGACCCGAAACTGTCGTTTCTGCCCTTGTCTCCAAATTGGACTCAAGGACAGGTGTTTTTAGCTATTTGATATCTTTTGAGTCTAATGGTAATGTTTATTTCAGCAACCGGAGTAGTATCTGCAGATCACACTGAGACCAGAGCTACAGTTGGATCCAGGACCCCAGGCAAGTGTACCTTGCCAAACTTTGCAGTATTGTTACATATTTTCCTTGCTTCATTATATTGCTGTGCATGCTTAACCTAGGACCGTGTGACGTACTTAGCGTCCGATTATCAGTCGGGTGCCGACACCGTACGCGGTGTTGGGTACGGTCACCTAGAGATGGACATTCGTGACACTATATACTCTCGTACTTGTCTTACCAAGTACACCTTGACCCAGGACACTTGACACTACTCATGAGACAGGATCTTCCCGAGATATTCGTGGTGATTCTGTATAGGATACAGGACATGGACATCGTATTCTTAGATATTAGATGACTTGTTGCATTGAGAGATGATTGTGCGTGACATGGACATGGTGCATCGTGGACATGAGACGTGTGATTACATGGGGTGGGGAGAGACACACAGGCTACAGGCTGTTTCGTATATCTATCTACTACTATTGTGAGGCCTCAGACTCTCGTCGTAGAGCTAGGCACATTACGTGTTTATTACCGCTACCGGCTCCCAGACACAGAGCTTGTAGTGGCTTCAGCCTGAGACTAGTGATGCTCTCACTTGCATTTCCACATAGATGGTTATATAGCTTACCCTATTTATTGTATTTTGCTGCACTGCATTTATTTTGGCTTGTATTTTCTGTACCTTGCTGTCCCCTGAGGACCTGGATCCGGACTTTGTCCCCAGGACTAGCAGAGGAGATCCCCCTAGAGTTATACAGTACAGGAGCATTATCAGGAGCAGAAGCAGGAACAGGAGCAGATACAGGAGCTGTACCGACACCAGAGGACGGGATCGTACCAGAGGACTTCTCCTGGGTATTGGTTTGAGATACTCATTTACTTCTGTTCCTATTTACTTTACTTCCAGTCTATTGCATTTTTGTATTAGACTTGTGTTCTCGGATTGTTCTCCGAGACTCTTTATTGAGATATGCTAGATTATATTTACTTGTTTTATTCTGGCATTTGATCTGTGATTATCTGTTGTGGATGAGATTAGTATAGACTGTGACTATTTATATTGGACCTGCTTATTACAGCTTAAGTATGCCCTGATGGATCCATTAAATTGGGTTGTCCATCGGTGCGTACTGCTGGCCATTATCACGCATCCGGTCCCTCGGTATTTTGGGACTGGGGCGTGACATGGTTTTTGTGGTGGCCCATGCAGGTCAACGACTAAATTGTTCGGTTTCAACTTAGGGACCGAGCAAGCCTGCAATAAGAATATGATAAGTTTCTAGGATCTCATCCACTTGCTTGAAACGTTCTTGCTATCTATATCAGATTCGAATTTAAATTCTTGACTCGCATCCTGCCTTGATTTCTGTGCGCCTCTTATTGTTTATTTTGGTTGCAGAGTTATGGATTCACGATCAAACAATGAGACTCCTATAAGGTCACCACAAGATGCTGTGGTAACCAACGAAGATGAAGTAACACCAGTTAGTGAAGGTCCATCCTCACAACAAGCAAGTCAGCATGCCTCGAGAATCCCGAAAGATGACGTTCCACCATCGATGCAGTTTGCTCCACCGATGCCTACCGTCCCACAAGGGCAAGCTATGAACGTGCAACAGCTGTTTCAAATATACTACCCGATGATGCAAGCTTATCAGAAGGCTCAGCAAAGCCAAACAGAGGAGTTCGTTTGCAGACTTAGCTCAGAGCTACGGAAGTTAATCAGCTCCGTTGCAACGGACGTGGTTACTGCAGCACGGGCCATGGAGAGCATCACCAGAATAGAGTCCAGCCAGAAGCGGCCGTATGCGTCAGCACCAGACCAAGCACAACAGGAAAGAGTCGCAAAGCGACCACAGATAAATCCACTACCAAGGGCAGCACCAAGAGCCTCATTCCTTCCTACTTGTCAACATTGCCGCAAGATAGGCCATACTGAAAGAGAATGCAGACGCAAGTTAGGATTATGCTTGATATGCGCGTCCAACCAACACTTAGCCAAGGATTATCTTCAGCATCGAGAGAAAGCAGTGAGGATTCATCGACCAGCCACATCAGCACCAACCGGAGCACCACAAGAAGAAGCTACACAAAGACCTCAAGTACACCAGCCACCAGAAGCAACTCCACAGACAATACCTGTCTGTCCATATTGTCGCAAGCGAGGCCATACTGAGGACGAGTGCAGACGAAAGAAGAAATTATGCTTAGCTTGCGGATCCAGTCAGCATTTAAAGAAGGAATGCCCCGAACGTCGAGACAGAGCACCAATGAATAACCAACAAGCACTACCAGCACCGGGGCCAGCCTATCCAGCATTGGAAGCACCGCCAACGGAAGTTGAAGGAACCAGACCACCAGCCCCAGGAGGGAATCAGCCGAGGCCACCCTTGGCACCACAAGCAACACTCTTCCAGCAGGCTCAACAGCAGCAGAGGAATCAACTACGAGGACGTGAACAAGCTCCAGCGATGACTTTAGAGGACGCGCAGACTCATGGAGTAGCTAATGCGCGTAATTCTTCGTAGTTTTCTGTTTCTAGATTGTTTTATCTCGTGCCTATTGGTTCGTGACCTCAGCCTTAATCTTTGTAATTTTGAACTTGCTTATAATTGATAACAGTAGAGATTATAGAGTCTTTTGTGTTTGTGCTTATTTTGTGTTGTTTTGTGAACTTCATTAAGTTGTACCTCCTTCCCTCATCATCTAGCGTACTCATATTTGTTGTACTACCTTGACTTATGCTGCTAATATAGCCTAGTTTTGCAAGCTCATTCTTTATCAAGCTTGTTCATGACATCTGTATTAGTGGGTCGACACACTAATACAATTGTCTATTCAGAATCAGTGTACTACGGTCTGATCAACCTTAGTGCATTTTGGTTCGCTCTTCGTAATACTACTTCACGTGGATTGAGATATATAGTGATTAGTAGATGAATGTACTTGCCCTCTAGATAGGTCTGAGCATATCGTATCAGTTACATAACTGTACTAATACGAACATGCGAACAAAGGATTACCAGAATAGGATTTCAATCCACAACTGTCTTGACAATTCCCATTTGGAATTCGTTAAAACGCCTTGATCCTGATACTTCTAATCTATTACCTCACCCTTGAACTCTTTATTATTGATCTCCGTCTTCCCTTATTTCGGAAAGACGACACCTCGTGCTGGGTATAAGCTTGATATATAGACAGTACTAGATATACCCCACCGGCCGGCCGCAATATTGATGACCCTTTTATATATGATTAAGGGAATACCATAGGGATATGTTTGGTGTTCAAGACTGGAGGATTCAATAACAGGGCATAGATTATTAGATGAATAGTCTTAGATAATAGATGGGTAAATTCTAAGTTGGGTAGAGACCGTAATGCTCACTTGAGAGTAATTCTTAGACTGTAATCAAGTGAGACTTGACAGAGAGAAAGCCCTACCCTAATTTTAATTTCGAGGACAAAATTTTTATAAGTTGGGTAGATTGTAAGCCCCCCGATTTTCAGAATTTTAACTTCGGATTTTTCCCAATTTTCTGGTATTTTTTCGGGAATTAAAACATAGGCGTTGGTAATTCAATGATTTTTAATTTCGGTTAATTCATATTAAAATATTATGGAAATAATATTTTATGGTGTAAAATGGGAAACCGGACATAGGGTAATTTTCCGTGAATTTATTGGACTCCGGAAACCCGTTTAAAGCCCTGAAGACCCATGACGATTTAAACCGAATTAAATCCGTGCCAACGCCCTACATCCCCATGAGAGCCGAAGCCCAGCCCAAGGAGCGTTGACCCGGCCCGAATCCTAGGTCAAACCCTATTCCAATTTCTGTAATGTATAAATACCTATTTTTCCTAAGTTTTCTCCACAATTAAAAAGAATAGCAAAAGAAATCCCTAATTCCAAATTAACCCTAATTCTAAAATCCCTAATCCCTATTTCAACCTAACCCTAACCCTAAGCAGCCTCTTCCGCCGCCTCTGCCGACCCCTCTCCGGCGGCGCACCGCCCGCGTCCACTCCGACTCCGGCCACCCGCTGCTCGCCCTCGCCACCCCCGCAGAGCCGCCGCTCAGCCGCCTCATCTCAGCCTTCCTCCTCGACATCAGACCCTGTCGTGCCTCCTCCCCGTTGCGGCCCGACTCGTCCAGAACCCTCCGGCCACCCCCGCACGCTCCCTCGCCGTCGACCCCCTCTCTCATCCACCCTGATGCCGGATCTCCCCCTTCTCAGCCGACCAGTACCAGACCGTCTCCGCCGAACCCCTCGGCCCTCCGCTCCGTCCTCGACTTCAACCCCCGTGCCACTGTCGCCAAGCCGGACGACTCTCGATCGGCCGACGACCCTCGGTCGACGACCCGCCGTGCAGATCCCCTGACCACAGCAGCCCCTCCCTCCGCCACGAACCCAGTCGACCACCTTCACCCCGTTCTTCCTCCGACTGCATCTCCCCTCTCTGATCGACCCCGGCCTCCTCCGTCGTTGCACCGACGACTCGAGCCCCTGATCATCGGAGTCGACTGCAGCCACCCCCGACCCAGGTGTCCTCCTCCTCCTTCGTCTGAATCGAATCCAGTCGACGAACTCAGCTGAACCCAACGCCGACCATCCCACGGTGCAGCCGCCCCGCTCCGGCCTGTCCCAACCGCCGTTGTGTACCTCACCCGGCCGCGCGGTGCATCTGCTTCCCCGCCGAACTGAGCAACCCCGACTTCACCGGCGTCGAGCTCTCACCGACCTCCACCCATCTCCGACTAGCCGTGCCCTAGCCGGCCGTCTACGCCCTCCTCCGGTCAGCCCCGGCGTTCCAGCATCGAGTCCCAAATCCTAACCCTAGGCTGGACACGGTGAACCCTAGGACGGACACAGCACCAGTACAGGACACGCGAGGACACGACCTGGACGCAATTCGGACACGAGAATTTCAGACTTCACGGAGCCCTGTTCAGGTACCCGTTTCTCTCGACTCGCAACTCCGATTTCGATTCCGTAAATTGCGTTGCGTAGACTGTATAACCCTCTCGGTGCCCGTGCAACCCGCTCGGTGTATCGCGTCCTGTGGTGATCGTACACCGCGATCCAAAAACAGGAAAATCAACGCCCTGTTTCACCCCGGAACTGAGTGCGCTCCGCCAAACGGGATGACTTGGTCGCGCGCGGTCCTTACCGAACTGTGCGCGACGATGATACGGTCGTGTGGGATTTCGCAGAAGTCGATTCGGAGGTGCGTGCACCCCGGAATCAACGCGTATCCGCCGACGACACCCCGTATCCGTCCTTTCTGGAACACGCTGTAACTTTGTGTACACACGTCGGATCGAGACGAAACTTGCACCATCGGACTCGTAGCAATACGCTGGTCCTGTGGGTCAAGTTTGGTTCGATTCTGAGAACGTTGACGAAATCGCGTGTCGTGGGCCCCACAGGCTCCACTTGACGGGCGATTTTGTGATCGGCTCATCGGAATCCAATTCTGAAAGTTTCGTTGGGTTCGTATCATCGTTCCTGACTTGTAGACACTGAGTTTGCAGAAGTTGGAGACCTTTGACCCTGACGCGCTTTTCGGTGCAAAGCGGGCCCGCATGTGGACCCCGTTTTGACCCGAAACTGTCGTTTCTGCCCTTGTCTCCAAATTGGACTCAAGGACAGGCGTTTTTAGCTATTTGATATCTTCTGAGTCTAATGGTAATGTTTATTTCAGCAACCGGAGTAGTATCTGCAGATCACACTGAGACCAGAGCTACAGTTGGATCCAGGACCCCAGGCAAGTGTACCTTGCCAAACTTTGCAGTATTGTTACATATTTTCCTTGCTTTATTATATTGCTGTGCATGCTTAACCTAGGACCGTGTGACGTACTTAGCGTCCGATTATCAGTCGGGTGCCGACACCGTACGCGGTGTTGGGTACGGTCACCTAGAGATGGACATTCGTGACACTATATACTCTCGTACTTGTCTTACCAAGTACACCTTGACCCAGGACACTTGACACTACTCATGAGACAGGATCTTCCCGAGATATTCGTGGTGATTCTGTATAGGATACAGGACATGGACATCGTATTCTTAGATATTAGATGACTTGTTGCATTGAGAGATGATTGTGCGTGACATGGACATGGTGCATCGTGGACATGAGACGTATGATTACATGGGGTGGGGAGAGACACACAGGCTACAGGCTGTTTCGTATATCTATCTACTACTATTGTGAGGCCTCAGACTCTCGTCGTAGAGCTAGGCACATTACGTGTTTATTACCGCTACCGGCTCCCAGACACAGAGCTTGTAGTGGCTTCAGCCTGAGACTAGTGATGCTCTCACTTGTATTTCCACATAGATGGTTATATAGCTTACCCTATTTATTGCATTTTGCTGCACTGCATTTATTTTGGCTTGTATTTTCTGTACCTTGCTGTCCCCTGAGGACCTGGATCCGGACTTTGTCCCCAGGACTAGCAGAGGAGATCCCCCTAGAGTTATACAGTACAGGAGCATTATCAGGAGCAGAAGCAGGAACAGGAGCAGATACAGGAGCTGTACCGACACCAGAGGACAGGATCGTAGCAGAGGACTTCTCCTGGGTATTGGTTTGAGATACTCATTTACTTCTGTTCCTATTTACTTTACTTCCAGTCTATTGCATTTTTGTATTAGACTTGTGTTCTCGGATTGTTCTCCGAGACTCTTTATTGAGATATGCTAGATTATATTTACTTGTTTTATTCTGGCATTTGATCTATGATTATCTGTTGTGGATGAGATTAGTATAGACTGTGACTATTTATATTGGACCTGCTTATTACAGCTTAAGTATGCCCTGATGGATCCATTAAATTGGGTTGTCCATCGGTGCATACTGCTGGCCATTATCACGCATCCGGTCCCTCGGTATTTTGGGACTGGGGCGTGAGCAGCGTAAACAGAGGCCTTCAGAGCCATCAAGCGTACAAGCAGAGCTTTCTCCGCTAAATATAGCATAAAATATAAAGCTCAAAGGACCATCCGCGTAAGTGCAGTACATCCAAGACGCTTCAGCGTAGACAGGGTTCTTCATCGCCTCCATGGCGTAAAACTCATCCGCTCTCAAAGCAGCGTTAAAGCGTACGAGAAAAGCTTCGTCTTCCCCGAAATGAACCTGTCAAGTCACGCAGTGAACCTGACCTCTGACTCCTGACAAAAAGTGCTGCATGGCTACCCAGACGACGGCTGGAAATAAGGACAGACCTCTCGTGATGCGCACCACAGTATGATGGCGGATCTCTGCATTTAATGCAGAGGATTTGGTTAAAATATCACCGAACCGTCGTTTACTGACGTCCCCTCAGCATAAACTGCTCTTTCGCGTACAAGGGGATACGCTGCCTTGTTTTACACAAGCAAACATGAGCTATTTTACGCTCCGCAGTAGACAAACCGCCTACCACGTCAAAAGCTGTACTTCATATGGGGCTCGAGGCACGTCTCTACGTCTAAATTGCACAGAGCGGTGACAGTTTCTCTGGAGGCACGTCTCTGCGATAGATGCACAGAAGGGCTGCAGACCTTTAAAATACGCCTCCGCATTTAATGCACAAGATGGTGGCAAATCTCTGCAAGAGATTTGATTATATCTTCAAAAGCCGTAATTCTGGCTAAGACGTCCACATCAGCACTCTGGCACGGTACGCAGCGGCTTTTACGCCCATTCAAGATCTGTGCTCATTCGGCTTCTACGCCCACTCAGTCTCTACGACCATTTGGCTTCAAACGCCCACTCAGTCTCTACGACCATTCGGCTTCTACGCCTATTCGACTTCTACGCCTATTCGGCTTCTATGCCTATCCGACTTCTACGCCAGGGTGAAAGTCATTTGGCTTCTACGCCAACCTCTTCTACACAAGGGATACCTACCTACGTGACTTCTACGCCATGATCTTCGCAGCAGATATACGCATTTTGTCCCCTTAGTTGGACATGCGTCACATGCTCACTCAAAAGGTCATCTATACGCAGGCATTGGTTATTTTAACCGTTGTGTAAAAGGGTGCTGTACTTTCTACTCCTCGGTTTTTACATCGACAGAGTGGTCACTGTCACCAAAACTCTATAAATAGAGACCCCTATCAATGGGGAACAGGGTCAAAAAACTTTAAACTTGAAGATCGAACAAGGTCGAACTTCCCAGAAAGATCGAACCGGAGGTCAAGAGAGAGAGAGAGAGAGAGAGAGAGAGAGAGAGAGAGAGAGTCCGGAGCTCAGGCAAAGAACAGGGATCGACGACTTTGGCATCGTGCATCCACCCTCTTCTGCAACCTTTGAAGCTGCTACATGTCTTCCACGGCACTTCTTCAACATCGTATGGTCCAAGGGCTAAAGTGATCGACTGCAGATCAGATACCTATAGCAATTTATACCCAGATTAAATAAATTGTACTCCCACATCCTCGTATAGGATTAAATTGTACAAGTTTGTTTGTAAACAAAAGGGCGCGGGTTTCGTATAAACCCCGTCATTGAAATACACTTTCATTCTTTCGTTTAATACCACAAACAGTATCTAGAAATGGATATGAATTACTATCTGCGTCATCGTTCGTGGATGTACAACCATCATTCTGATAACATGTACGGTGTGCAAGATAAATTCATTGAGGGTGTACAGCAGTTCCTGTAGTTCGCCAAGGCGTTCCCTCAGTACATGGACGGTACCAAAATTAAGTGTCCATGTGTGTGATGTCGCAACAGGAAATATCATCCAGAAGTGGAAGTTACATATCATTTTACTCGAAGGGTTTCACGCCGAATTACTATCAGTGGACCACGCACGGAGAACTTGTATCTCTAGCATCGGAGTCGGAGCCCTATGTGGAGCCGTATATGGATGTCCACGACCACGATGCTTACAACGACGGGTTGGTGAACATGGTTTATGATGCGGCGAGGCCTAATTTCAATCCGGACAATTATGATGCGGCGGAGCCTAGTTTCAATTCGGACAATTATGATGCGGCGGGACCTAGTTTTAATCCAGACAATTATGATGCAGCTGAGGAGGCACCGAATGTCGATGCTGCAAAGTTTATGGAGTTGCTGGAGAATGCAAGGACTCCACTATATCCTGGTTGTGAGGATCATTCCCCGTTGGAGGTGGTTACAAGATTATTGAGCATCAAGTCAGATTTTAATATGTCGCAAGAATGTTATAATCGACTGCTCGATTTGATTATAGAGATCTTGCCCGAGGGTGCAAAGTTGCCTAAAGACTTCTATCGATCTAAGAGGATGGTGAGATCGTTTTGGATGTGATACGATAAAATCGATGCATGTCGCAACGGGTGCATGTTGTACTACAAAGACGACAATGATGAAGATGTGTGCAGATTTTGTGGTGCTGATCGCTACAAGGCCACTATTAGAGGAGAGTCTGTCGGTGCAAGGAAGCCTACCGATTCGATGCACTACTTGCCTTTGACGCCGCGGTTGCAGCGGTTGTTTATGGTTAAGGAGACTGCAGAAAACATGAGTTGGCACAGGCGAAAACAGATCGAAGGAGTATTGGATCATCCATCTGATGGAGAAGCATAGAAGCACTTTGATCGAGAGTATCCACATTTTGTCGAAGAAGCGCGTAATGTCAGATTGGGGCTCTCCTCTGATGGTTTTACCCCATTCAGACTTTTGAGCTCCCAGTATTCGTGTTGGCCTATGATCGTCACTCTGTACAATCTATCGCCTTGGATGTGCATGAAGACTCCGTATATGTTCCTAACCGTTATTATCCCGGGTCCGAACAATCCGAAGAGGAACATCGATGTGTATTTACAGCCTTTGATAGATGAGTTGAATCAGCTGTGGGAAGTAGGTGCGAACACGTACGATGTTTATAGAAAACAGAATTTTCAGATAAGGGCAGCACTTATGTGGACCATCAACGACTTTCCGGCATATGGAATATTATCGGGATGGAGCACCTATGGTCGTCTCTCATGTCCGTATTGCAAGGACCGTACTTAGGCTTTCCGTTTGAAACACGGAGGCAAACCGTGCTTCTTCGATTGTCATAGACAATTTTTGTCGAAGGATCATCCGTACCGGAGGAACAGGAATGCTTTTCGTGCGGGAGTTGTGGAGAAGGCCAATCCACCGCCAAGGTGGCCCGGATACACGATATGGAAAGAGGTAAAAATTTACCAAGTGCTATCGAAGAGCCTGCTAAGGGGTACAAGTGTGACAGATTTGGTCGCAACCAAAACTGGACGAAGAGGAGTATATTCTGGGATTTGCCATATTGGAGCACCAATCTGATCAGACATAACCTTGATGTCATGCATATCGAGAAGAATGTGTTTGATAACATAATTAATACTGTAATGGAGGTAAAGGGGAAGACGAAAGATAATCTGAAGGCTAGGTTGGACTTAGAAGAAATATGTAGCCGTCCTGCATTGCATTTGATAGAGGAGGGGAATAGAAAGTTAAAGCAACCTAAGTCAGTTTTCTCACTAGAGAAAGAGGATAAAGGTAGACTTTGTAGGTGGATTCAGGGTCTAAAGTTTTCAGACGGGTACGTGTCGAACTTGAGAAGATGCGTCGACCTCAAGGAGAACAAACTGGTGGGTATGAAGAGCCACGATTGTCACGTATTCATGGAGAGGTTAATTCCGATTGTATTTCGGGAATTCTTACCGCAGGTCGTTTGGGACCCATTGACAGAGCTGAGCATATTCTTCAGAGATCTTTGTTGTACTAAGTTGCTCGTCGATCGTCTAGAAAAGCAAGAGAAGGACATTACGGTAACACTATGTAAGCTCGAGAAGGTGTTTCCTCCTGGATTCTTCGACTCTATAGAGCATTTGCCAATTCATCTTTCCTATGAGGCACGTGTTGGTGGTCCTGTCGGTTATCGGTGGATGTACCCCTTCGAGCAGCATCTGAATCACCTAAAAAGAAAGGTGAAAAACAAGGCACGGGTTAAGGGCTCTATTTGTGAAGCTTATGTTCTCGAGGAGATTACAAACTTTTGCTCGACGTATTTCAAACCGCGTGTTGCTACTAATAGGACGAAAGCTCCGAGAAACGACAACGCATATCAGGAATCTAATGATGCAATACTTAAAGTATTCAATGCATCCGAAAATCCTTCGGGAAAAATAAAGAAGAGATATTTGAATGACGATGAGCTAAGGGCTGCTCAATTGTATATATTACTCAATTGCGACGAGAATAAAATGGAGAAGCTAGAGGGGTAAGTAATTAATACGTCCATATTTACATCATCTCAATGTAATAGTATAAGATTCTATTATGCTACTAATCAACAGTTGCTTCATTGTTTTTCAGCATATATAATGATGAGTTGAGGTCGGTTAGATCCTACATAACAGACGAAGAAGTAGAACAAGATATGAGATACCATTTTCCTTCTTGGTTGAGCGCATAAGTAAGATGCTTGGTAATTACTTTTTATTTCTGCACTTGCAAAACAAATAACTTAATATCGCTACTTTGGTATTTAGGTCGATCGTCTTATAACACCCTAGACTGAATCTATTAAAACTCTAGCCAAGGGACCAATTATTACCGTAAAAATATGGCCAAGTTTCTGTGTGAATGGGTTCAGGTTTAAGTCAACAAATGCTCCTATCAGAGACAGCTTTCAGGATCTTAATTCCATAAAAAATAGTTGTTTGTGTATCAAATCTTCGAACTACAAAGACGTCAATCCGGGCAATAATTTTTTTGGCATCTTACGAGAGATTATGGAGTTGACATATAATTATGGCATAGAACCTGTTAATATCGTGCTATTCAGGTGTTAATGGTTCGATCCGATTCAAGATCAAGGTTGGAAAATTGACAAGCATGGCCTTGTGGATATAAACTACAAGCGTAGATATCAAGGCTACAAACCATTTGTAAACATGTTATGTATAACTTATCCGTGATGCTAACTTACTAAATTATTTATTGTAGCAAACGTATTTTATCCTCCGTACCGGGCCAAGTTGATCGAGCGGCTCTTTCCTACCGTTTTTGCCAAGCTTATCCGAGATGCTCTGGATGACCAGAAGGCTCGTGATCGTGCTAGAAAACCGATCCAAGGTTGGATCACGCCTGAGAAGTGGACTGCGATGAGGGATAGATTCGACGATCCGAGCTACAAGGAAAGGTCTGAGAAGGCCAAGGCGGCTAGGCGGAATGCTGCCAAGTGGTGTGGTGGCTCGATTCCGATGACAGAACATTTCCGTCGTTTGGTATATTTTTTCTTTTAAAATATATTATTTTAATGTAAGTACCATAAAATGGAACTTGGAAAAAATGTTTAAGTTTAGTAATAAATAATATATTTTTAACAAGTACAGAGGGGTGAGGATGTAAATAAGGTGACCGTCTTCTTGGCCACCCATCGCAAGGACAAAAATCTCATTGATGAGAGGGCCTCGCAGACCTATGTAAGTATTACTTTACTTTGTGTTAATTTTAATATAACTTAGGCAATTATCGAGTTTCCAAATCTTTCTAGGACGAGTATCTTAGGCTGCGTGAGCAGGCGACTGCTAGTACACCTACACCTGGAGAGGCTGGTACTTCGTCGCAGTCCCCTCCAGCTCCGTCAGCGGACGACCTGTGGGTGACCGCAGCTGGTGGTCTCCAGAGGGGTACGTACTACGGTACGGGCTCCTATGGCGCCCTGGTTGCGACGCAGTCATCTAGGGCCTCCCCGACAGTTGCGCATTCCATATATCCCTCGCAGTCGCAGCCCTCGCAGTCGTCGGCCAGAGTCCAGGAGGTCATTGACCGTCAGACTGCGTCTCTCCGTGACGAGTTGCTGCGAAGGATGGAGGAGCAGCCCCGGTCCCAGCCGCAGGCGGACGATCCGATGCTCATCGTATGATTCGATATGCTCGACCGCAGCATGACGGAGCTCCAGGATTTGACAAATGATATTAGAACCTCGACAGACCGCAACATCATGGAGCTGCAGGCGTCACTGTAAATACCCTATTTTTCAGAATTATTTTAATATAATTTTCTCCAATTTTTTGGTATTTTTCTGAATAAAGAACCAAGGTAAGTGTGATCAAAGGATTTTTAAATGCAGTTAAATGATGTTAAAATATTATGGAAATAATATTTTATGGTGTAAAATGGAAAACCGGATATAGGATATTTTTCTGTGAATTTATTGGACTCCGGAAACGCATTTTAGGTCCTAAAAGCTATGGATATATAAACCAAACCCAAGTATAAACCGAACCAAACCTGGACCAAACCAAACCAAACCAGACTGAACCGAACCAGGCCAAACCCAGCTTATCGAGTCAGGTCGGATTCGAGCCAAACCCGACCCGGACCCAAAATCCAATAGGGAACCCTAGCCGCCGGATTTACTGTTCACTCCTATAAATTCCCGCCTCGACATCCGTGCCCAGCCCTCGGAAACCCTAGCCGTCGCGCCGTCATCTTCCTCCAACCGACCTCGCCTGAGCCCTAGGCCACCCTCGATGACTCCTTCCCCCTCCGCGTGAGCGCCGCCCGCGTCCGCCACTCGATCCCCCGCCTCGAGACCCAGCCGACTTGACTCCGCCGGCTCCCTCATCGCCGCCGCACCCGAACGATGCTCCTGAACTCCCCGACCAGAATCCATCGATGACTCCGTCCTCATCATCGCCGCCAGGCCGCCACCGCCAGGCCTCCCTCGAACCATCACCCATCGATCTCCCCGAGCACAGCAGCTCGACGACGCCGTGCCTCCGCCAGCGGCTGAACTCGCTCCGTCTATCGTTACAGAGCCGCCGCCCTAGCCCGACCTCGCCGACCCCAAGCCCGACTCCCTCCTCCCCAGCCCCGGACACGACAAACCCTAGCCTGGACTCACGGCAGACGCGCGGACACAGGAACTCTCGACCAAGACACGAATAGTACCCTCGGACACGTGAGATTCAGACTTCTCGGAGCCCTGTTCAGGTACCATTTTCTCCCTCCTCGTAACTCCATTTTCGATTCCGTCAGTTGCAATATGTAGACTGTATAACCCCCTCGGTGTCCGTGCAACCCGCTCGGTGCATCGCGTCCTGTGGTTATCGTATACCGTGATCCAAAAATAGGAAAACCAACGCCCTGTTTTACCCCGGAACCGAGTATGCCCCGCCAAACGGGACGACTTGGTCGCACGCGGTCTTTACCGAAACGTGCGCGACGTTGATACGGACGTATGGGATTTCGCAGAAGTCGATTCGGATGTGCGTGCGCACCAGAATCAACGCGTATCCGCCGACAACGCCCCATATCTGTCCGTTCTGGAACATGCTGTAACTTTGAGTACACAGGTCGGATCGAGACGAAACTTATGCCATCGGACTCGTAGAAATACGCTGGTTCTGTGACCCAAGTTTGGTCCAATTCTGAGAACGTTGATAAAATCGCATATCGTGGGCCCCACAGCTCCACTTAACGGGCGATTTTATGATCGGCTCATCGAAATCCAGTTCTGGAAGTTCCGTTGGGTTCGTATCATCTTTCCTGACTTGTTGACACTGAGTTTGAGAAATTTGGAGACCTTTGACCCTGACACGCTTTTCGGTGCAAAGTGGCCCACATGTGGACCCCGCTTTGGCCCAGAAATATCATTTTTGCCCTTGTGTCCAAACTGGACTTAAGGACAGGCATTTCTAGCTATTTGATATCTTCTGAGACTATTGGTGATGGTTATTACAGCTTTTGGAGGAGTACCCACAGGATCCACTGATATAGGGACGATTGTTGGTAATCAAACACCAGGCAAGTGTACCTTGCCAAACTTTGTAGTCTTGTTATATATTTTCCTTGCTTTATTTATATTGCTTTGCATGCTTAACCTAGGACCGTGTGACGTACTTAGCGTCCGATTATTAGTCGGGTGCCAATACTGTACGCGGTGTTGGGTATTGTCATCTATAGATGGACATTCGTGACACTTTATATTCTCGTACTTGTCTTACCAAGTACACTATGACCTAGGACACTTGATATTATTCATGAGACAGGATCTTCCTGAGATATTCATGGTGATTCTGTATAGGATACAGGACTTGATAGAGATACTATATACTTAGATACATTATGACTTATTGCATTAGCTATGATCTCACTTGACATGGACATGAGACGTTATGGTCATGATATACGTGGTTACATTGGGTGGGGAGAGACACACAGGCTACAGGCTGTTTCATATATATATATCAACTACTATTGTGAGGTCGTAGACTCTCGTAGAAGAGCTAGGCATATTACCGGTTATTACCGCTATCGGCTCCCCGACACAGTGCTGGTAGTGGCTCAGCCTGAGTACTCGTGATGCTCTCACTTGCATTTTCACATATATGGTTACATATTTACCCTATTTATTTTATTATCTGCTGTACTGCATTTATTTTGGTATGAGATTTCTTGTACCTTGCGATGTCCCCTGAGGACCTGGATCCGGATTATGTCCCCAGGATTTGAGGACGAGATCTATCCCGAGGTATACGGGACCGCAGTAGGAGCTGATCCAGGAGCTGTACTGACATCCGAGGACGAGGTGTTAGTTGAAGACTTTTCCTGAGCATCTATGTTCCATGCTCAGTATTTACTTTATTCTGTCATTTATATTTTGGTCTGGTGAACCATTATATCAGATATTTATCGGGTTATTCCTCGAAGCACTTTGTTGAGACTGGTTGATGATTTACATTCCTTATATTCTGTGGATCATATTCTATATCTTGTGTGGATGAGATTAGTTGTGCCATATTATCGTAGACTTGATTTTACAGCTTAAGTATGCCCTGATGGATCCATTAAATTGGGTTTGTCCATCGGTGCGTACTGCTGGCCATTGCCACGTATCTGGTCCCTCGGTATTTTGGGACTGGGGCGTGACATAGTTTTTATGGTGGCCCATGCAGGTCTACGACAAAATCGTTCAGTTTCAACTTAGGGACCGAACAAGCCTGCCCTAAAGATAGGATAAGTTATAGGATCTCATCTATTATTTGAACCATTTTGAACTCTATATCGAACTCGAATTTGTTACTTGATTTGCATCATGTGTTGATTCCTCTGAGCGTTCTTACAGTTTATCTTTTGGTTGCAGAGTAATGGATTCTAGGAATGGAGATGAGATTCCCTTGGATACACTACACGATGCTGTGGTTACTTATATAGACAGAGTGACACCAGGGAATGGAGGACAAACATCGCAGAGCGATCAAACCGGTCAGCCTAATCCAAGGTTCCGGAGAGATGACATCCCACATCCACCACAGTTCACTCCCCATATGCCAGTTTTCTTACCAGGACAAGCCATTGACGGGCAACAGATGTTTCAGATGATGTATGCCATGATGCAAGCCCAGCAGCAAATTCAGCAAGAGGCACATCGTAAGGAGGCAGAGTATTTGAGAACCAGCCTGGTATCCTCATTGGAGCAGGCAAATCTGCCAGCGAGGCGATCAGCGACGGGATCTATCACCGATTTCCATCATCTCAAGCCTCGTACATTTTTTGGTAAAGAGGGGCCAACAAAAGTTCATGAATGGCTCACGAACATACATCACCAGTTGGAAGCAGCTGAACTTCCAAGGGAGAAATGGATGACTGCAGTCAGAATGCAGTTAACTGAAAATGCACATCACTGGTGGTTAGCAGAAGAGAGGAGGCTCGGACAGGACCAAGTCACATGGGAAGAGTTCTCCAGACTCTTCTAAGAGATGTACATTCCAGCAGTAGCACGGTCAGAGCTCAGAGACAAGTTCAACCGCCTTATCCAAGGCAATATGACAGTGGAAGAATACAACGCAAAATATATTCGCCTAAGTCGCTTCGCCCCTACCTTGATTTCGACGGAGGAAGAGAAAGCTGAGAAGTTCTTTGACGAACTGAAGTTTGAGCTTCAGAGATTGATTGGATCGGTCGCACCTACATCATATACCGATGTTCTTGCAGCCGCACGACGCATGGAGCGCGTCACTAGAAGGGAGTCAAATCTGAAGAGGCCCATCACCTCAGCACCATCCAGGACAGCACATGGGGATTCTGCAAAATGTTCCCAGAGGAGTATGCCAGAGAGGATAGCACACAGGGCCATATCTCTTCCTACTTGTCACCACTGCGGCAAGGTAGGACACATTGAGAGAGAATGCAGGCGTAAGTTGGGGCTATGTCTGAGCTGCAGATCCAACCAGCATTTTTCTAGGGACTGTTCTGAACGCAGAGACGGAGCACCGAGACTAGCTTTACCTGTACCACGACCAGCTTATCCAGCAGTAGGAGCACCGTAGACAGGAGCTGGAGGAGTCAGGCCACCAGCTACAGGAGGAAATCAGCAGAGACCACCACTGGCACCATAGGCAGCTCTATTACAGCAGGCTCAGCAGCAGAGAGGTCTAACTCAGGGACGAGGACAGGCATTCACATTAGCTGTTGAGCAGGAAGCTACTGCTGGCGAAGTTATCGCAGGTACTATTTTAGTAGCTTCATTACCAGCTGTAGATTTATTTAATTCTGGAGCATCGAATTCATTTATAGCAGCTAGGTTTGTAGCCACCCATAGAGTAGCTACCGCACCCCTTCCGAAGATGAAGAGAATTCTTACGGGAGGTAGAATTATTCCGGTTAGTGACGTCTGCAGATCATGTTCTGTAGTAGTTTGTGGAAGAGAGATGCGAGCTCAATTTCTGATATTTTCTATGCCGGATTATGATGTCGTACTTGGTATGGACTGGTTAAGTCAGTACCATGCGACTCTTGATTGCCGACGTGGACGGGTTATATTTAGATCGTCAGGACATCCAGAATTTGAGTTTCTTCGTAGAGCAGTAGAGCAAGGAGTTCAGCCTACTCTTAGGGTACTATCTGTAGAAGGGGAGACAGGTTACCCAAGAGTCATATCAAAATTTGTGGATGTATTTCCTGAAGATCTTCCAGGTTTACCACCTGATCGGGAAATAAAATTCACAATAGACTTAACTCCAGGAGCAAAGCCTATCACTTCATCAGTATATCGGCTAGCATCTAAGGAGTTAGTGGAGTTGAAGGAACAAGTTGATGATCTTTTGGAGAAGGGTTTTATCCGGCCTAGTGTTTCACCTTGGAGAGCACCCATATTATTTGTGCCAAAGAAAGATGGAACAGTACTATTGTGCATTGACTACAGGGCACTAAATGCTGTGACCATCAAGAACATGTATCCCTTACCACGCATTGATGATCTATTCGATCAATTGAGAGGTGCTAGGGTATTCTCGAAGATTGACCTTAGATCCGGCTATTATCAGATCAAAGTAAGGAAGGAAGACATACAAAGACAGCTTTCAGGACCAAGTATGGACATTATGAGTTCTTGGTAATGCCGTTTGGTTTAACCAACGCGCCAGCAGTGTTTATGAGTTTAATGAACAGAGTCTTTCATCAGTTCTTGGATAAATTTGTGGTGGTATTCATTGATGATATTCTAATATATTCTAAGATCCACGAAGAGCACGAGGAGCATCTCAGAATCGTGTTAGAGACCTTGAGACAGGAGAAGTTATATGCCAAACTCAGTAAGTGTGAGTTTTGTATGGACAAAGTGCCTTTCTTGGGACATATCATCTCAGGAGAAAGACTTTCAGTTGATCCAGAGAAAGTTGCGGCAATAGAGACTTGGCCTACACGCACATCAGTTGCAGAGGTGAGAAGGTTTCTCGGACTTGCGGGATATTATCGAAGGTTTTTAGAAAATTTCTCAAGGATTGCAGAACCGATGACGAAGATGACACGTAAAGACCAGGAGTTTATATGGACAGAAGACTGCCAGAAGGCTTTTGAAGAATTGAAGAGAAGATTAACAACTGCACCTGTCTTGACACTTTCTTCGAGGTCAGGAGGTTTTTTGTTTACAGTGATGCATCAGGGAGCGGACTAGGATGTGTTTTGATGCAACATGGCAAAGTCATTGCTTATGCATTGAGACAGTTGAAGGTCCACGAGAAGAACTACCCAACACACGATCTGTGAGTTAGCAGCAGTTATATTTGTATTGAAGATTTGGAGGCACTACCTTTATGGGGAGAAGGTAGACATCTTTACCGATCACAAGAGTCTGAAGTATGTATATACTCAGAAGGAGCTTAACATGAGGCAGAGACGTTGGCTTGAATTGATGGTAGACTTTGATATAGATCTGCAGTATCATCCGGGAAAGGCGAATGTCGTAGCAGACGCTCTCAACAGGAAGCCTACGGCTTATTTCTTGACGATACAGCCGGAGTTATTGAGAGATCTACAGGAGCTTCAGATAGAGGACGTTTTACCAGGACAGAGTGAAATGCTGGCTAATCTTGAAATTAAGTCGTCACTTGTGGAAAGAATTAAAGAGGCATTGCCAACTGATGCTAGATTTCGAAGAATGAAAGAGAGGACAGAAGCAGGCATGCAGACAGGACTTCGCATACACGAAGACGGGACATTGAGGTTTGGAAATTGCCTGTATGTTCCAAATGGAGAATTGAGATAGGAGTTAATGACTGAAGCACATAGCTCTATGTACTCTGTTCACCCAGGAGGAACCAAGATGTACCGAGACTTGAGACAGTATTATTGGTGGCATGGAATGAAAAAGGAGATTGCAAGATTTGTGGCTAAATGTTTAGTCTGTCAGCAAGTAAAGGCCAAGCATCAGAGGACTGCAGGTATGTTACAGCCGCTTCCTATACCAGAATGGAAGTAGGAGCATATTGTCACGACCCAATTCCATAGAATCAATTGAGGCGTCCCCCGAATCGTGACCGCCGTGCGGGCCTGGGGTTGCGCCCGCACAAGGCTTTAATGATTTGCATAGCAAGCACATATTCAGAGTACGCAGATAAATTGAAACACAGATTTGAAATATGGAAAAGTTCTTTTTATTGATAATGAACATCTATTACAAACTCTTGAACGAGTTAGCTAATATGCCGAACGACTTACAAAAGAGATGACTCAAAATGAGATAGCAGTCCTGTACATTATATCCCTTTACTAAAATTCAAAAGATATAGACCTCCAGGCTGGAGGATAGCTTTGCCACGGAGCTGCATTTGTGTATGAAGAGTTGCAGCTCCTGTCTTCAAAATGTTTCAAGGACGGTGCGATCAGGATGCGCCTACAGCTGGACTGGATTCGGGAAGACGACTTTGGCTCCTCGCTCGGTTCACCTTATTGCGGAGAACCTGTTTCAACGAGGGTCAGCATATCGAAATATGCTGGTGAAGGCGAGCTAGCCGAACTATACCAATCAACACGTTATTTTAATGAAGCATGCATATTTGTGGATTTCTATCTTGCCTTAGTTCATTTACAAGTAAGCAGCATATAGAATTTACTGAAATGAACGTGCCACCGTTCGGTGGATTTTACCTGCTCGTCTGAATTACCTACACAATACTTACCATGCCTTCCCTGCCACGAAGACACAAGTTAGTATGCAACAGGTTTAAATATACACAGGGATCACTGGTTTAATGCCACAAAGGGACGGTTTATCGTCTCGGGACAAGAATGTTATGCAACGCAGGTGGCGAGCCCCGCTACATAGCATCCCGTCCATGACAAACGACTATACGAACTCTTCCGCCCGGATCGGATCGGCCCCAGTGCCCTGGCGGCCGTCCGCGGAAGCCAAAATACCTTGTGCACAAGTTGTCCATGATCAAGCACATTTAGTTCAAATTATTTCAAATGAATTTCGAACGAATAGGAGAAAGCTCCATAGCCAAATAGTTTTGCGTAGTCTTACTGATCAATCTATGCCAAATTAAAGTGTGTTCCATATGCATAGCATAATTTATAGAAGAAACATGTATTCTAACTAAATTGAAATATATGTTGAACATTCCAATGAATAAGCATGCAGTGTAAGTAATCGTTCTCAAGTTGAATGACAAGCAATACAAACCAAGTCTATTTCCGTTTTATCTTGGTATGTTTTATTATTACTTGGTATCGTTTAATCGGGGCGAAGAAGAATGCAAGATTTGAGTGTGAAGCTTGGAAGCAGGGCTAGCTAATCGGGTTGGTAGCCACTCACTTAGAAGTTGGAAAGAAGAAGGAAAGAGGCGCTTCACGACTCCGCTCGCAAGCCGCCTACTGCTCGTTCACCTGCACACGAACAGCTCGATTAATACTTCTTTCTCTCTTTCCAATCTCAGAATTGAATTGCAGTTAAATGAACGAAAACAATGAAAACCATCGAAACCGTTCAAGAAAAACAAGCAAATCCCAAAACCAACTCAAAGCACGAAAGCAACAAGCAACATCGAAAACCGAGGCAATAAAAGATAGCAGCGGAGCGGTCCCTCCTGACTCTGCCGCTAAGCCGATCCTTGGGGCGCAGTCCACTGAATATGGAAATCGATTCCGAAGAAACAAATCCATAACGAGGACGAGTTCTTAATTCAATCTATCCCGATCAAACGATACCATCTTGTATTTCTTAGTCGCGCTCCTCGAATAGGAGGAACGGGGCGCTACATCCTACCCAACTAATTGGAAGTTTCGTCTCGAAACTTAGGAATAGAACCAACCGTTAGGGATTATTTTGTTGCTGGCGGCGATCTGGGAGCGGACAATTTCGAATCAAGTGTCTGTTTCCACCACAGTTGTAACAAGACCCATTCTTCATGTAACAATTAACGATGGTGTGCCCCGGCCTATGGCAGTGCTCACAACGTACTCCTGCATTTGTCTTATTCTGACCATCGTTGTTTTGTCGCTTTGCAGCGTTGTTTCCTCTCTCGTTGCCTTGACATTTGTGATTGTAGGTATGCACAGCGCCGGTAGAAACGTGAGGATACTGTGGTTCAAGGGATAGGGCATGATTCATGACTTCACGCATTGTCCTGTACTGATTATTGACTACGTGCCCATGAATGGCAGGGCGCAGACCGCCTTCAAACCTTCTAGCTCGACTCGTTGCATCAGGTAAATAGGCCCTAGCGAATTTTGAGAGTCGGTTGAATTCGGCGGAGTACTGCTTCACCGTCATACTGCCCTGCCTCAGTTGCACGAAATCATTTTCCATTTGACGTTGTACTGGAGGGGGTATAAACTCCTCTTCAAACATGGCACAAAAAGTTGTCCACGAGATCGCCTCCTCTCCGTGATCAAATTAGAGAGATCGTCGATGCACGTTCCACCAATCGTGCGCGTTGAGGCGGAGCTAAAGTTGCGCGCAGGCGACGCGCTTATCTTCGGGAACTTCTAGCAGAGCGAAGTGATCTTCAAGCTCGGCTAGCCAATCTAGAGCTACCACTGGGTCCTCAGTCCCGTTGTATGGGGTGTTGCAGACTTTCTTGAAATGGCCCAAGTTGAAGGCAGTCACGTCCCTCAGCCTTGGGATTTGAGGCATCTCCACTTCAAGCACGGGCTGTTCCACCGGAGTCGTTGTTGTTGCGGCGGAATGGTTGGCAGCCAAATTCTGAATGATTTATTGCAGGGCATCTACCTGCTTCTGTTGGACTGAGAATCGGGTCTCTAAATTGCTTTCAAACTTGGCTTGGCGAGCATCATCTCTTTGTCGTTGCAATTCTAACATTTGCATCACCCGCTCTAGCGGGTCGACTTGAGATATGCCACGCTGGCTCCGCGAGCTTCCCGAAGTACCCGAACTACTCTCTTGTGTTTCGTTCGGTGTTTGCGCTGCAGATTGCGCTAGTGCCATTCCTTCAAAAGAAGGTAAATTATATTAGAATCATAATGTATTATGGACTTATTGCATGAACGTATCTCATTTTGGCCTTAGCGGATTTCAAGAGTTCGCACAGGAATTTGATCGTTAAAGGAACTTTTCCAGCACGAAATCTAAGGAACTTTGAATCTATGCTCTGATACTACTATGTCACGACCCAATTTCGTAGAATCAATTGAGGCGTCCCCCGAATCGTGACCGCCGTGCGGGCCTGGGGTTGCGCCCGCACAAGGCTTTAATGATTTGCATAGCAAGCACATATTCAGAGTACGCAGATAAATTAAAACACAGATTTGAAACATGGAAAAGTTCTCTTTATTGATAATGAACATCTATTACAAACTCTTGAACGAGTTAGCTAATATGCCGAACGGCTAACAAAAGAGATAACTCAAAATAAGATAGCAGTCCTGTACATTATATCCCTTTACTAAACTTTAAAAGATATAGACCTCCAGGCTGGAGGATAGCTTTGCCACGGAGCTGCATTTGTGTATGAAGAGTTGCAGCTCCTGTCTTCAAAATGCTTCAAGGACGGCGCGATCAGGATGCGCCTACAGCTGGACTGGATTCGGGAAGACGACTTTGGCTCCTCACTCGGTTCGCCTTAGTGCGGAGAACCTGTTTCAACGAGGGTCAGGATATCGAAATATGCTGGTGAAGGCGAGCTAGCCGAACTATACCATTCAACACGTTGTTTTAATGAAGCATGCATATTTGTGGATTTCTATCTTGCCTTAGTTCATTTACAAGTAAGCAGCATATAGAATTTACTGAAATGAACGTGCCACCGTTCGGTGGATTTTACCTGCTCGTCTGAATTACCTACACAATACTTACCATGACTTCCCTGCCATGAAGACACAAGTTAGTATGCAACAGGTTTAAATATACACAGGGATCACTGGTTTAATGCCACAAAGGGACGGTTTATAATCTCGGGACAAGAATGTTATGCAACGCAGGTGGCGAGCCCCGCTACATAGCAACCCGTCCATGACAAACGACTATACGAACTCTTCCGTCCGGATCGGATCGGCCCCAGTGCCCTGGCGGCCGTCCGCGGAAGCCAAAATACCTTGTGCACAAGTTGTCCGTGATCAAGCATATTTAGTTCAAATTATTTCAAACGAATTTCGAACGAATAGGAGCAAGCTCCATAGCCAAACAATTTTGCATAGTCTTACTGATCAATCTATGCCAAATTAAAGTGTGTTCCATATGCATAGCACAATTTATAGAAGAAACATGTATTCTAACTAAATTGAAATATATGTTGAACATTCCAACGAATAAGCATACAGTATAAGTAATCGTTCCCAAGTTGAATGACAAGCAATACAAACCAAGTCTATTCCCGTTTTATCTTGGTATATTTTATTATTACTTGGTATCGTTTGATCGGGGCGAAGAAGAATGCAAGATTTGAGTGTGAAGCTTGGAAGCAGGGCTAGCTAATCGGGTTGGTAGCCACTCACTTAGAAGTTGGAAAGAAGAAGGAAAGAGGCGCTTCACGACTCCGCTCGCAAGCCGCCTACTGCTCGTTCACCTGCACACGAACAGCTCGATTAATACTTCTTCCTCTCTTTCCAATCTCGGAATTGAAGTACAGTTTAATGAACGAAAACAATGAAAACCATCGAAACCGTTCAAGGAAAACAAGCAAATCCTAAAACTAACTCAAAGCACGAAAGCAACAAGCGACATCGAAAACCGAGGCAATAAAAGATAGCAGCGGAGAGGTCCCTCCTGACTCTGCCGCTAAGCCGATCCTTGGGGCGCAGTCCACTGAATATGGGAATCGATTCCGAAAAAATAAATCCATAACGAGGACGAGTTCTTAATTCAATCTATCCTGATCGAACGATACCGTCTTGTGTTTCTTAGCCGCGCTCCTCGAATAGGAGGAACGGGGCGCTACACATATCACGATGGATTTTGTCATAGGATTTCCAAGGAGCCCCAGCAGAAGAGATGCAGTATGGGTTATTGTGGATCAACTCACTAAATCGGCACACTTCTTGCCATTTAGAGTTGGACAGTCCACAGAGGTACTAGCCGACATGCATATACGACAAATAGTCAGATTACATGGAGTGCCGGGTAGTATCGTATCGGATCGAGATTCGAGATTCACATCTCATTTTTGGCGAAGCATGCAAGAGAGTCTTGGCACCAGACTCAAATTCAGCACAGCTTACCATCCACAGACAGATGGCCAATCGGAGCGCACCATTCATATCATGGAGGATATGTTGCGATCGTGTATGCTAGACTTTGGAGGATCTTGGGAAGATCATTTGCACTTAGTGGAGTTCTCCTACAACAACAGTTATCAGGCCAGCATTCAGATGGCACCATTCAAGGCATTATACGGAAGGAAGTGCAGATCGCCTATATATTGGAGCGACGTTGGTGAACGTCAAATACTGGGTCTAGAATTGGTAACGCAGACAGTGGAAAAGGTGAAACAGATTCAGAATCATCTACGAACAGCTCAGGACAGACAGAAGCATTGGGCTGATACTCACAGACGTCCCCTAGAGTTCAAAGAAGGAGAGCACGTATTCTTGAGGATCTCGCCCACTCGTGGTACTATCAGATTTGGGAGCAGAGGCAAGTTGAGCCCAAGGTATATTGGACCGTTTGACATTCTAGAGCACATTGGTGAGGTGGCTTATTGTCTTGCATTACCTCCATCTTTAGAGGAAGTACATGACGTATTCCATGTCTCACATCTGAGAAGGTACGTGACCAACCCAAGTTACGTAGTCGATCATTCAGAGATCGTAGTGGGCCCTAGCTTGAGATACAAAGAACAACCAGTTGGCATCCTCGACGTCAGTGAGAAGACATTGCGAGGACAGACAATCAGATTGGTTCGTGTAGCTTGGAAACATCATTCTCCTGGCGAATCAACTTGGGAACGAGAAGATAGTATGCGCCAGCGTTATCCCCACTTATTCGCGGAGGCAGTTATCACCTAAGCAACCTTGTAATTTCCATAATTCTTTCTTTAGTAGCTTATTCTTTGATTGCGAGGACGCAATCCTCTTAAGGGGGGTAGATTGTAAACACCCTATTTTTCAGAATTATTTTAATATAATTTTTCCCCAATTTTTTGGTATTTTTCTGGATGAAGAACCAAGGTAAGTGTGATCAAAGGATTTTTAAATGCAGTTAATTGATGTTAAAATATTATGGAAATAATATTTTATGGTGTAAAATGAAAAATCGGACATAGGATATTTTTCTGTGAATTTATTGGACTCCGGAATCGCGTTTTAGGTCCTAAAAGCTATGGATATATAAACCAAACCCAAGTATAAACCGAACCAAACCTGGACCAAACCAAACCAAACCAAACCAGACTGAACCGAACCAGGCCAAACCCAGCATATCGGGTCGGGTCGGATCCGAGCCAAACCCGACCCGGACCCGAAATCGAATAGGGAACCCTAGCCGCCGGATTTACTGTTCACTCCTATAAATTCCTGCCTCGACATCCGTGCTCAGCCCTCGGAAACCCTAGCCGCCGCGCCTTCATCTTTCTCCGACCGACCTCGCCTGATCCCTAGGCCGCCCTCGACGACTCCTTCCCCCTCCGCGTGAGCGCCGTCCACGTCCGCCACTCGATCCCCCGCCTCGAGACCCAGCCGACCTGACTCCGCCGGCTCCCTCATCTCCGCCGCACCCGAACGACGCTCCCGAACTCCCCGACCAGAACCCCTCGACGACTTCGTCCTCGTCATCGCCGCCAGGCCGCCACCGCCAGGCCGCCCTCGAACCATCACCCATCGATCTTCCCGAGCACAGCAGCTCGACGACGCCGCGCCTCCGCTAGAGGCTGAACTCGCTCCGTCCATCGTTACAGAGCCGCCGCCCTAGCCCGACCTCGCCGACCCCGACCCCGACTCCCTCCTCCCCAGCCCCGGACGCCCAAAATACATACACCAAAACCAGACGTGCACAGGGCCTTTAATGTGCAACCGGAAGCACAGCTGATGTCATTGTGTGAGTGGGACAAATTACAACTATGGTGCAGAATTCAAGGCTTAGTCCATTCTTGTATCATGCTATTATTTGACCCATGCAGAAAGATACAACTCGAAGCGACATCTATCATAATGCATGATGAGCAGTCACGGTGAGGAATACTCAACCCATATATTGAGATATGTGGGAGATTGTTGGTATTTTTGTCTTTGAACTATGAAAGATAGTTCCACATTGGCTACACTACCAAGTGGGTATCTCAATATAATGCTTTTCTTGTGTTGAGGTGTGCACATGGGGTATGGTGAGGCACATGGGTGCCATGTAGGTATATTTTATTAGGATAAAAATGATTAACTCCTTCATGTAAGCTTTTAAGCATTTTGTCATACTATTGGAATTTATTCCATAGGAGTTAAGCCTCAAAGGGGCTTAGCGACTCAGACTCAGGCTAAAGGGCGCAAAGTGGCGCTTTGTTGGCGTACTTTGCACTTAACATGTTGGCATCGATGCATGGCACTTGTGCGCATTAGTTGTGCTCTTGCGCTCATTTTATTTTCAAGTTGCATGCGTTGTTGCTAGCGTTGTTGCATGCGCGGATGCTGTGCGGGCGCTGCGCGGGTGATGCGCGGACGATGCAAGGGCACATGCGCGGCTATGCGCGACCATGCGCTGCCATGCGCAGCTATGCGCCGCTGCGCTGCCATGCGCGTAGGGCCGCTGCGTTGTTGGCTGAAAGCAGTTCGGAATCGGTTATGGAAATATTGCATCTTTAATTCAGATCTGATATTGTGGGATTTGAATTAAATTCGTTCTTATCTCTTTGTAACCGACTATGTGGCCAATTTTTTCTATAAATACTCTCCTTCGATGCTCTTTTAAGGATAATTTGATAATTCGAGAGAGAGTGAGATTTGGAGAGGGGCTGCTGCACCGCAAGAGGATTCCAGGAGTTCGTGCGAGTTCAGGAGAGAGGTGATGCGAGCGTTCCATAAGTTCTTCGAGAGCTTGCTGGTTCCTGGGAGCAGATCGTGGATATGACGAATCTTGCTTTAAGCACCGGTGGTTTTAATCACGCCAGCAGGATTTTTTTTCTGATTTTACTTCTTCTTCTCTTTGTTCTGTTTTATCTCGTTGTAGCGTCTGCAAAAGTAAAGAGAAGAACCTTTTGATTTCTAGCTTTTTTTCTTAATTTGTAACATGTTCTTGGAGGTGTGCTTCTTAGGAGTTGTGTTTCACTTGAGGAGAGACTCTTGCGAGTTTCTGGTGAGATAACTTCTCAATTGGCTTTTGTGATTTGTTGGAATCGAGTACTTCAGAGAACAAATTTGTTTGCCGGAAGCTCTGTATCTTGACGACAACTCGGGTTCTAGTAGAGAGCGGACATTCGGATCTCGCTTGAAGCTCTGCTATTGGTCCAGGTTCTACCATCTTTGATTCGCCTCGGGACTAACAAGAGCCAATCTATTCTTTAACCTTACCAAAGTAATATTAGACGCAATGAAATACCTACATATTGACGTGGTTTGAGCTCGACGGGTCAAAATTATGTAAGGAGCAGAATGACAATTTATATATTATCAAAATTATGTATGGATTGTCTGTCCAAAGCCTAGCATTTAGATATTGACATGCTTTGTACTGGTGGTTTAGTGCCCTAGTGCACAAATAAAATCAGTCAATTGGACACTTGTACAGGTGGTTTAGTGCCGTGATAAACTTTCAAGTCTATTCTGGTTTCATTATAAAGTGTTATGGTTTATGATTTTGTTACTAAAGCTGTTTTAGTTTTGTATGCAGTACTGATAAGTACTGAGAGTTATTTCTCCTCTATCCGTTCTCTCTCTTTTTTTACCTCTTTCTCACATAAAAGCCTAAAAATTTCTAGGCATCCCATATTTACAAGCTACCAAGCTGGCTTGACAATCTTTCAGTGTCGAGAGAAGATGAGTCCCTTCAATCAGTAACATCGTTACATATTCGTTCGCACATATCTAACCAGTTTCTAGTTTGCATTGCCATGTTGAGCATTTGATTTCAAGTGACTTTTGGTTAGTAGTATGAGGTTCATAATCCCTCTATTTTAAATGATTATGGTGTTGTTTATAAGTGTTCTTCAGATAGGTACAAGTGCATTAGATTTATTAATTGAAGATCTTTGATGGCGTTGAAACGTCTTTAGTTTTTCAGGATTATGAGATATTGGTGTTTGAGTGACTTAAAATCAAAGAACAGAATAGAGTAGACAACACTTTTCAAAAGAGGAGAGGGTTATTTATCCCACTCCTTTAAGAGGCATCCAAATGCCTCAAGTTGCTTAAAACATTAATGGCAAATGTCACACTGATAACATAAAGTTGATTGTCATGGTGCTAATCTTTTGGGCTTTAAACTCAAGTTCCATATATGTTTGTTTCTAGCTGACTTATGTGGTTCTTCTGCCTCTTGGTTAAATTGACATGTTTTATTTTTGAAATATATGATTGTTCAATAGTCACATATAGATAAGGTTATCTTATGGGATATCAAGCTGTCTTCGATTTATTTCCAATAACCATCAGTACTTTAACCAAAATTAGGACACAGTAAAATGTACTTCAAATTTTTTTTTCTTATTGTGCTTTATTCAAGGTAAGAATGCTGGTTTTCAAAACTATATGCACAAATCCAGCTATTGGAATTTTGAATGAAAGGTTCTTAACAGCATTCTCTTGAATGAGATAACCTATGACCTTCTTTGGTCTCTCTCTCTCTATACATGCAGGGAAAATTTCGGCAAACTCATAAACAATATGCTACCTACAATACTCTAATTGGAGATAAAAGAAACTAAGCTCAAAGAAAATTTCATGTTGAACTCGATAGATTAACAGGTTAGTTTCAAAAACATATATATATTTTTTGAATGATGATTTTGAATATTCATGTTTCTAAGATATAATTTTGCATTGGAGTACTGCTTGTATGAGATATTAGTTCTTCGCAACTGCAGATATATACAAACGTTTGGTAATGTCAAACATCCCAGGGAAAGAAAAAGGAAACAACATAAATGTTCTCACATATGCAAAAGTATCAAAGAAGTGTTACAAGTTCTACTATGCTACCTATTTCTTTCTAGTTCCTGTTTGTGTTTTATGTGTTATACATATCATTTTTTTTTTTTTTTTTTTTTTCTCATTGCTATCCTATTTAGTTTCAAGATGCAATGATTAGCGTTACTGGGCTCTAAACTTGTAAATTCGAAGGACACCATTGTGAAGGGAACTCAACAGGTAAGCATTACCTTGACATGTCAATATATTTTTGCAATTAATATAACTACAATAACAGGATTAGCATATGAACCACAACGCACATTTGCTTTACTTGTCCAGATAGATCAACTAACTTGTAAGAAGTTATGAAAACCATTGTGCTTACTATCCCCTTGAAATATGACATTATTTAGTTGGCATATTAGTCATTGTTTGTCATAGATATGTGGGAACACCAAGTTTGTTCTCTCCCATTTTATTTATATTCCAAAGGGTGATATCTTTTGTATTCTCTTCCCTTGGATTTATGTTCCAAAGAGGGATATATATTAAAACTAGAGGGAGACTCCAAATTTGTATTGATATTCCATTAATCTTCTTCCTTGCCATGAGAGATATCATCTTGTTTGTCTTCAAATGAAGCTTTTGTTTTCGGGTATGGTTCAATATTTTGAGAAAGAACTTTCGGATTTTTGGATAAATTACCTAGGTGCTACTTGATCTCTCCATGTCTTAAAGAGTTCTTTGCTCTACATTGAATTAGAGACTTGAATTTCTCTTTAAGTGTTCCGGAATCATGATCATCCTCAACAAAATGATAGTAGTACCTTTAGTTCCTATCAATAAACTAGAAACACCCTCAATAACAACAACAATGTCTCTATCCCAAAATTTTGGGCTAGCTACATGACCTTTTCTTCTGTTTTCCTATCAAGTGTCACCTCCTCTAACATTAGCAAATGTTGTATCTCTCTCTTTCGTATGTCCAGACCTTATTAGACAAAAGCTGGATTTCTCTCGTCTTCTCCTTCATTGACACCCAATACTCGAGATGGTTTCTTCGGAATCAGGTCCCACATTCAACGGATCGTGCCTTAAGGAATGACTCGGCGGCAGAGTCGAGAGGGGCCTTTTCGTTGCATTGGTTTTCTTACCCGTTTTCGATGCCGCTTGGTTGCTTTCTTGTTGATTTTGTAACTTGCGTTTTCTTGAACGGTTTCGATGGATTTTATTGTCTTTGTTCTTAGGATTTCGTATTTCGTATCGAATCCTTGGAGACTGAAGCAGGAGATATTGATCATCTGTTGGTGCGTGCAGATGATCATGTAGGCGACGCGCGAGCGGAGTCTTGAAGATCTCCCCTTCTCTCTCCCCGTTCACCAACTTGTGAGTGGCTTTACTTCAATTAGCGCCCTTCTTCCAAGTCTTCGTTCTTAATAAATTGACTGATTTGTGCATTCCGATCAAACGATACCAAAACAATAAAATTGAGTCAGAATAAAGAAGAAGTAGACTTGAAACACTTATAATGCTTGTCACACAGAATTCTATGCGATCACATTGATGCGTGCATGTTCGTTATACATATAACTATTTTGTGTTCAGTTGTAGTTAGAACTTATTTCATCTATGACTGCTCAATGGATAGTACATAACTTGTGAAATGATCATAACAGCCAGTAGACTATGCCATCGTATTGTGCTAAAGCAGTTCCTTTCATATTGATCTTTGAGATGCTTCGTATGTTAACTTAGTGTTCATATCGTCAATAGTCATAGATAATCTTGTGCACAAGGGTCTTGGTTAATCTTCTTTAGGACTCTAAGAAGCATTAATAGGTTTCCTAAACCTCAAAAGCTACAATTCTGGATGGCAAGTTAAGTACTGGGTATACCATCCAGAATTGTAGCATTTCAATTTAGAAATATTTCTTAATATAATTTTATCAAACAAAGTTTCTTTAAGAGTTCTTGTATTTTTGTACTTTATGTCTATATCATAGAGATGTTCATCTTTTACTGCTTTTTTGGTGTTCTACAGAATCTCGAAAAAGTGAAAGCTCAGTCTTCTTGCAGAGCAGAAATCATGTGACTATATGAAGGAGAAGCATGCTAGAGCAATAGCAGAGCAAAGTCAATTCCCTTCTCTTCTTAAAGCTTTCCAGGTCAGGATCATATCTAGATTAACACTACCAATAGTGTATCCAATTATCAACATCTTCACCTGTTGCCGGAAGTCATGTTAGAAGTGTGAAGTTTTAACTGGATATTTTGTGTGGAGACTGATATACATACGATGGTAATAATCAAATCATAGAGAAATTTCTTAGCTAAAAGGCATCTAAATGCTTCCAATACATTAAATCTTTTAATTAAAATATAAATTATATGATGGGTGTGGAGATTATATGTAGGTAGCTTGTCTTGAGGAGATTTCCACATCCTAAGATTCCAAAAGACACGGAAATTGGACCCAAATCTAAATAAAATTAAAATAAAAAACAAATTGATAGAACAACTTGATCTGAAGTGTTCACTACTAAGTAATTTTCTGTAAATAGTTGATTTGAACAATTGGATTGGCCTTCAGGCCCTCAACTGATCCCTGAAACTTGGTGAATTTGTTCATGTGATACCAATTATGTGTAAACATTAAATTGTTGCAGTTGCTTTCCAAAAGCTTGTTGATCTTTTTTTGGGCATGCAATGGGTTGCTGCATCCTTATCCGAGGCCACTTGGCCTCTAATTCTTTTCTGGATACTGCATAATGCATACAAATACAAGTGCACCCACACTAGCAACCTCCACTGGTGTTTCATCCTTTATTATAAGCGTCATAATGACTGATATTGCTACACTGGAAAAAAAAAAAAAATTTCTTCTTTTTTTTTTTTTTAACCAGCACGCCACGGACTCAGTTTGATAGGAGTCCCCACCTCCATCTATGCCGGTCGTCATTGGGGAATCAGACTCGTCGTGTTCGTCGCACATTGGCATTTTCATCATCGCCCGTAACGCACACCTTGTGCACTACGCACGCTCCAGAGCTCCACGAGACGGCCATGACGCCTTTCGACGCCCGCAACTCAACGCCTCGCTTTGCCCATGGCGCCGACGTGGCACCCCCGACGTCTGAACGACGCCTACGACAGCCGATGCCGCCCAGCCACCCGTTTTCGCATGACGTCCGTACGACAACTTCACGACACCCTTACGGTGCCGAACGAACGACGGGCCGCGTGGTCGGCCGTCGTTTATACCCGTGGTAGAATGGTGCGGGACCCCACACACACGACTCCCTTGCCGTTGAGTTTCATGCACGGTTGTCCCATCCTGTCCCATGTCAGCTCAGATAATGCCTACTATCATCAGGCCTCTGATGTAGTACGCTCGTGGGCTCCCCTCCCTATTGAATCGCACAGGCAATCTCATCATCGCCCGGATGTTTTCTTATTAGGAAGCTCAATTTTGACAAGTCATTGTCAGACAACCCACACAAAATAAGTGGTGCACATAGCACACCATATGACACACTAACGCATCAGGGCATATTGGAGGGGTGTATTCACCCACGAGTGCTTGCTCTGATTTGGAAGCATGCTATATATATAAAAAAGATATTTGATTCCTAGAAATAAGAAAATGAATATGTGTTCTGCTGTCTCAAACCACCATATTCTTTTATTTCTTATAATATTTAAAAAAAAAAATTAATTCACTACCTTATATAGATGTAAAAATAGTCTAATTTGATCATTCAGCGATAGTCACTATGAGAGAAAATCGACTATTAATTAAAAAATATGGGTTTTATACTGGACAGGCCCTAAGTTCATGGAAGTCCTAGACGAACTTTCAAAATGGAAACCCCCCCCCCCCCCCACCCCCCCCACCCCCAAATATATATATATAATATAAAATAAAATAAAAATAAAACTTAAATAAAAGAAAAAATTTAAAAAATGTTGTTGCAAAGAATTTAACCTATGACCTTTAGTGTGAAAGTCTAACATAATACCTACGTCATCACAATTATTTTGTGTTAAAAGAGTTACATGATACATTCTAGTTCTATATATATATATATATATATATATATATATATATATACATGAGTGCTATACAACCATCCGACTGGTTTCATATATGTTATGTGGGTTTGATTGAGATTGGGTGGTTGAGATTAAAATGTGGTGGGGTCTACACATTTTAATCTCAACCACCTAATGGTAAGGCCAAGGACATGGGTAGGGGAGGGCTGGGTTCGAGCTTTGGATAGGAGGGTTTAGGGTAAAAGGGGGGGGGGGGGGGGGTGGGAGATTTGGGTAGGAAAAAAAATTCCCACTATCCCATAATGTTAATGAATTAACATTAAAATTAAAATTAATATTAATATTAACATTAATATTAATATTAACATTAATATTAACATTAACATTAATATTAATATTAATATTAATATTAATATAAATTTTAATTTTAATTTTAATTTTAAATTAAATTTTAATTTTAGTATTAAATTAAATTTTAATTTTAATTTTAATTTTAATTTTAATTTTAGTTTTAAAATTAAATTAAATTAAATTAAAATTAATGATAATGTTAATTTTTTAATATTAATGTTAATATTAATATTATATTAATATTAATATTGATATTAATATTAATATTAAATCTATCTTTTATAATTTATTTGAAAAGTTTTATTTTAATTCTAAGACAAAATTAAATATATTTTTTACCATTTATTGAAAGAAATAATTTGAATCCAACGTAGTAGTAAATATACCTAGGGAACCCAAAAGAATAACTTGAATCCAACGTCGTAGTAAATATACGGAACCCACCGTTCACTACTAGAATAAGCGGGATTAGCGACATTTTTAGCAACATCAACGGAAAACGTCGCTAATATTATATAAATTAGCGACTCCATGTAAAAACGTCGCTAGACGTCGCTAATTAGCGACATTTAGCGACGTTTAGCTACTTTTATTTAATTTTTAAAAGATTAGTCGCTATAAGTTTAATTAAGGTCGCTAAACGTCGCTAATATGTTTCACTTAGCGACGTTTAGCGACGTATATCTTTTAGACATTTAGCGACGTTAAAGACGTCGCTAACTTAGCGACGTCATTATTGGCGTCGCTAAAACGTCGCTAAATTTGTTTCATTTAGGGCTGATTTCCCCCATTTCCTTCGATCTCTCCCTCTCCCTCTCCCAAATTTGAAACCCCCCTCCAGCTCCTCCTTCCTCCGGCTCCCTTCCTCCCTTCGGCGACCCCCCTCCGGCCGCGTCCTCCCCCTCCGGCTCCCTCCTCCCTCCGGCGTCCCCTCCTCCCTCCCGGCGACCCCCCTCCGGCCGCGTCCTCCCCCCTCCGCCGTCAGCTCCTCCTTTCCCCGGCTCCCCTTCTCCCTCCGGCATCATTCCTCCGGCTCCCCTCCTCGGTGAGCTCCTCTCTTTGTCTCCTTTCTCTGTCACTCTCCTTCTCCCTAACACGACACGATACGACACAACACAACACAACACAATACGACACGACATGACACACACTAACCCTAACCCTAACTCGAACACACACACACACACGCACGCGAACCCACACTAACCCTAACCCTAACCCTACTTGCTGTGCATTGCTGTTGTAGTTGCTCCCCTTGCTGCTGTTGTGCATCCTCTTGTTGCTGCTGCTCTTCAATACAGTGCACAAGAGTGCACTGCGACTCCCTCTTGGCCTGCATAATACTCCCACATCTCACACTCAAATCCTGGCCTGCCCAACACTCCAACACTGCAGTGCACAACCTGTGCATACTATGCACTTATACATGGGGAAGATATCATAGTTGATGTAGGAAAACTAGGGTTTGGTGTAGTGACATTTGGATTGAGCACGAGTTGCTTGAAATCCTGGAGTTGTTCTCTGGTTATGAGGAAATTGGAAATATGTTGCAGTTTGGCAAGGGTTTTGATAAAAAAATGTTGTACTGGGTTTGTTTGATTTGTTTGCGGAATGGATTGAGCTACTACAGTAGGGATCATACCAAATTATGGTAGATTTGGTGTCATTCCAGCTGGATTTATACCAAATTGTGGTATATTTGGTATGTTTAGAGGGGATTGAGGTGTTGCCATGGATGGATCATATGGTGGAAACTCAAACCTTCTTCTTGACATAGCCAATTCCTCTAACAACCTATCAAATTTTTATGTTTCAAGTGATGACTTGTACCTTCCAACGCAAGTATCCTCCCATTTGCATCAGGTAGGTATTAATTCTTTGGAGAGATCCAGCTCTGGAGCCATGGCTGGTCGAGTCGTGCTCTCCACTAGCTTCAAGAGCATGATCCAAAGGCTATGATACCAATTGATACCAAATTGATGGGTCCTCTTCCCATTTGGTCAGGAATTGGAGGAGAACAATCACACTTAGCCAAGAAAACTGAATAAATTTTAAAGAAACAAAGAACTAAATTAGGAAAGAACTAGGGTTTTTATTCAAACCATATATACACACGCACACACATAGGGCATTGTGTATCAAGTTAGAGCAGTTCTTACCTTCCTCCAGAGAATCACACTGTTTGTAATGATTTATAGGATACATACTGTCATTTTTGTAAAAGTATCTAAAAATGGATATGAATTACTATATGCGTCATCGTTCGTGGATGTACAACTGTCATCCTTATGATATGTGCGGTGTACGGGATGAATTCATTGAGGGTGTACAACAGTTCCTACAGTTCACAAAGGCGTTCCCTCCGTACATGGACGGTACCAAAATTAAGTATCCGTGTGTGAGATGTCGCAACTTGAAATATCATCAAGAAGTGAAAGTCACGTATCATTTATACTCGAAGGGCTTCATGCCGAATTACTATCAGTGGACCGCGCATGGAAAACTTGTGTCTCTAGCATCGGAGTCGAAGCCTTATGTCGAGCCGTATATGGATGTCCACGACCACGCTGCTTACGACGACGGGTCGGAGAACATAGTTTTTGATGCGGCAGGGCCTAGTTTCAATCCGGACAATTATGATGCAGCTGAGGAGGCACCGAATGCCGATGCTACAAAGTTTATGGAGTTGCTGGAGAATGCAAGGACTCCACTATATCCTGGTTGTGAGGATCATTCACCGTTGGAGGTGGTTACAAGATTATTGAGCATCAAGTCCAATTTTAACATGTCGCAAGAATGCTATAATCGACTGATCGATTTGATTATAGAGATCTTGCCCGAGGGTGCAAAGTTGCCTAAAGAATTCTATCGATCTAAGAGGATGGTGAGATCGCTCTGTATGGGATACGAGAAAATCGATGCATGTCGCAAGGGGTGCATGTTGTACTACAAAGACGATAAGGATGAAGATGCGTGCAGATTCTGTGGTGCTGGTCGCTACAAGGCCACTGGTAGAGGAAAGTCTGTCGGTGCAAGGAAGCCTACCGATTCGATGCACTACTTGCCTTTGACGTCGCGGTTGCAGTAGTTTTTTATGGTTAAGGAGATTGCAGAAAATATGAGTTGGCATAGGCGGAAACAGATCGAAGAAGTATTGGATCATCCATTCGATGGAAAAGCATGGAAGCACTTTGATCGATAGTATCCAGATTTTGCTTCGGATCCGCGTAATATCAGATTGGGGCTCTCCTCTGATGGTTTTACCCCATTCGGACTTTTGGGCTCCCAGTATTCATGTTGGCCTGTGATCGTCACTCCGTACAATCTACCGCCTTGGATGTGCATGAAGACTCCGTATATGTTCCTAACCGTTATTATCCCTGGTCCGAACAATTCGAAGAGGATCATCGATGTGTATTTACAACCTTTGATAGATAAGTTGAATCAGCTATGGGAAGTAGGTGGCAACACGTACGATGTTTTTAGAAAGCAGAATTTTCAGATGAGGACAGCACTTATGTGGACCATCAACGACTTTTTGGCCTATGGAATATTATCGGGATGGAGCACCCATGGTCGTCTCTCATGTCTATATTGCGTGGACCGTACTAAGGCTTTCCGTTTGAAACACGGAGGCAAACCGTGCTTCTTCGATTGTCATCGACAATTTTTGTCGAAGGATCATCCGTACCGGAGGAACAGGAATGATTTTCGTGTGGGCGTTGTGGAGAAGGCCAATCCACCGCCAAGGTGGCCCGAATACACGATATAGAAAAAGGTAAAAGATTTACCAAGTACTATCGTAGAGCCTGCTAAGGGGAACAAGTGTGACAGATTTGGTCGCACCCATAACTGGACGAAGAGGGGTATATTCTGGGATCTGCCATATTGGAGCACTAATCTGATCAGACATAACCTTAATGTCATGTATATCGAGAAGAATGTGTTTGATAACATGATTAATACTGTAATAGAGGTAAAGGGGAAGACAAAGATAATCTGAAGGTTAGGTTGGACTTAGAAGAAATATGTAGACGTCCTGCGTTGCATTTGATAGAGGAGGGGGATGGAAAGTTAAAGCAACCTAAGTCAGTGTTCTTACTGGAGAAAGAGGACAAAGGGAGACTTTGTAGGTGGATTCAGGGTCTAAAGTTTCCAAATGGGTACGTGTCGAACTTGAGAAGATGCTTCGACCTCAAGGAGAACAAATTGGCGGGTATAAAGATCCACGATTGTCACTTATTCATGGAGAGGTTAATTTCGATTGCATTTCGGGAATTCTTACCGTAGGTCGTTTGGGATCCATTGACAGAGCTCAGCATATTCTTCAGAGATCTTTGTTCTACTAAGTTGCTCGTCGATCGTCTAAAAAAGCAAGAGAATGACATTGCGGTAACACTATGTAAGCTCGAGAAGGTGTTTCCTCCTGGATTCTTCGACTCTATGGAGCATTTGCCAATTCATCTTTCCTAAGAGGCACGTGTTGCTGGTCCTGTCGGTTATCGGTGGATGTAGCCCTTCGAGCGGCATCTGAATCACCTAAAGAGAAAGGTGAAAAATAAGGCACGGGTTGTGGGCTCTATTTATGAAGCTTATGTTCTCGAGAAGATTACAAAATTTTGCTCGACATATTTCAAACATCATGTTGCTACTAATAGAACGAAAGCTCCGAGAAATAACGACGGATATCAAAAATCTAATGATGCAATACTCAAAGTATTCAATGCGTCCGGAAATCCTTCGGAAAAAATAAAGAAGAGATATTTGAATGACGATGAGCTAAGGGCTGCTCAGTTGTATATATTACTTAATTGCGATGAGGATGAAGTGGAGAAGCTAGAGGGGTAAATAATTAATACGTCCACGTTTACATCATCTCAATGTAATAGTATAAGCTAATATTATGCTACTAATTAGCAGTTGCTTTATTATTTTTTAGCACATATAATGATGAGTTGAGGTCGGTTAGACCCTACATAACAGAAGAAGAAGTAGAACAAGAAATAAGATGCCATTTTCCTTCTTGGTTGAGCGCATATGTAAGGTGCTTGGTAATACTTTTTATTTCTGCACTTGCAAAAAAATAACTTACTATCGCTACTTTGATATTTAGGTATATCGTCTAATAACACCCAAGACTGAATCTATTAGAACTCTAGCCAAGGGACCAATTACTGCAGTTAAAATATGGCCAAGTTTCTGTGTGAATGGATTTAGGTTCAAGTCAACAAATGCTCCTACCAGAGACAGCTTTCTGGATCTTGATTCCACGAAAAAAAGTTGTTTGTGTATCAAATCTTTGAACTGCAAAGACGTCGATCCAGGCAATAATTTCTTTGGTTGTAAAATTGATAAGCATGGCCTTGTGGATATAAACTACAAGCGTAGATATCAAGGCTACGAACCATTTATCCTATCAAGTCAGGCTCAGCTCATGTACTTCACAACTTATTCTAGACGGGGGACAGTGAGGTCAGATTGGTGGGCAGTATGAAAGACTAAAGCTAGAAATACCTTTGACATTGACGAAATAGCTTATCAGGAGGACGAGCTACCTCTTGTAATAAATATTGTAGATGTGGACTCAACGGAAGTTACTCATTACACGAGTAATAATGTAGAAGATCTAGAATTATCCGAAGAGGAAGACGAAGACGAAGTAGATGAAAGTGAGGAAGAGGAAGAGGAAGAGGAAGAGGAGGAAGGCGAACAAGATAAATTTTCTTAAGATGATTGAAAATAAAATATTTTTCCTGTAGAATGTAACTATATTTTGACTATAGAATATACTATTTTGACGAATATATGTATTATATTTTGACTGTAGAATGTACTATCCATTTAGACTTGTGACACCACTGGTTATTTACTGTACAATTCTATGAATGCTGTGAGATATGCATAACATTTTGACTGTAGAATGTACTATATATTTGTGTATTTCTTTATTCATCATATGTTGTTATCAGGTATGACAGGACGACGCAGAGTGTTCGGCAGGTCCCGAGGTAGACAAAGTGCTCCTTCGGTACTGCCTATTATTGGTTCCGGATCGTCGTCGCCCAGTACTCCAGTATATCGATCAGTCACATCTCCGACTGCGATGACGTTACGTGGCATCACTCCTGGGATGAGTAGTTCCAAGCATGATAGTACTCCCTTATCCAGCGTCCTCCTGCTAACGGAACCATGGAGACAGATGAGCATGTAGAGGAGTTCGTGCCGACGTTGTCCCACATCAGCAAGATCCTCCATGCGCACCTCCGGAGGAGACGAGAACAGAAATTTGGGCCGACGGTACAAAGTAAGTCAATTAAATGGTTTAGCATCATATATATCGTGTATTTCTTTATTCATCATATATTGAATTTTTTGATCTAAATAATTATCTCTGTATAGATATCGTCCATCGTCGGTTCAGAGACGCCTAGGCCTATTTCTGAGGAATAACTATGGTGGCCCTTGGATCAAGTACTCTGAAGCTCCGAAGGAGAGGAAGGCGTTCTATTTTGCGCACTTCAAGGTAAAAGTATATTATATAAATCCTCTAATTTATGTATATTATATAACTTATCTGTGATGCTCACTTACTAAATTATTTATTGTAGCAAACGTATTTCTATCCTCCGCACCGGGCCGAGTTGATCGAGCGGATGTTTCATGTCGTTGCCGCCAAGCTTATCCGTGATGCTCTGGATGACCAGAAGGCTCGTGATCGTGCTGGAAAACCGATCCAAGGTTGGATCACGCCTGAGCAGTGGACTGCGATGAGGGCTAGATTCGACGATTCGAGCTACAAGAAAAGATCTGAATAGGCCAAGGCAGCTAGGCGAATTGCTATAAAGTGGTATGGTGGCTCGATTCCGATGACGGAACATTTTTGTCGTTTGGTATATTTTTATTTAAGATATATTATTTTAATGTAAGTATGATAAAATGGTAGTAGGAAAAAATATTTAATTTTAGTACCAAATAATATATTTTTAACAGGTACAGAGGGGTGAGGATGCAAACATGGTGACCGTCTTCTTGGCCACCCATCGCAAGGACGTAAATCTTATTAATGAGAGGGCCTCGCAGACCTATGTAAGTATTACTTTACATTGTGTTAATTTTAATATAACTTAGGCAATTATCGAGTATCCAAACTTTTCTAGGCCGAGTATTTTAGGCTGCGTGAACGGGCGACTGCTAGTGCACCTACAGCTGGAGAGGCTGGTACTTTCTCGCAGCCAGCTCTAGCTCCATCTTCGGACGACCTGTGGGTGACTGCCGCTGGTGGTCTCCAGAGGGGTACGTACTACGGTATGGGATCCTATGGCACCCTGGTTGCGATGCAGTCATCTAGGGACACCCCGACAAATGTGCATTCCCACAGCCCTCGCAGTGGTCGTCCAGAGTCTAGGAGGTCGTTTGTCTCGCCCCAGTCCCAAAAATGCGTAGGACTATGACACGTAAGCATGCCATCCGTATGAATATGGCACTCTAATATATGAAAACCAAAATACACGTATGCTATAATATGAATAACAATTCACCAGTGGTATAAACCATCATAAATTACAGGGTATAATCTAATATTATCCACAGAAAATCAAATATAATGAATAACCAATATCTATAACTATATCCCAAAATGAAGTATCTAAAGATGACAGTCGGATGAAAACAAATCCACTGCCGAACTAGAATAAAGAATAAACAAGACAAATACAATATAAATACAACCTCTAGCAATCACGAGGCTCGAAGATAAGACCTCTCGCAATATAAGTAGCCAGTCCGGATCTGCGCTCCTGCAAATACCCAAGAACAATACACCTGGAAAGGGACCAGGTCCTCAGAGGGACATAACAAGATACATAAAAGCATGCCATAAAGTAAATACTGTAAAAACTCAAGGGTGACCTAACCATCTAAGTGAATGCACTTTGAGGACAACTTTGAGTGTATGGAAAAGTGTAGGCTAGACATATGTTGACGTAATTCACCAATCGTGATAACTGGCTAGTATATGCCACATATGTCCCCATAGGAGGGCGCTCAGTAATAACGTCCATCTCCGAAGAGCATGGCATCAGTATAGTATATCGTCCATATCGCTCCGAGGAACGTGGCATCAGTATAATATAACGTCCATATCACCCCGAAGAGTGTGGCATCAGTATAGTATATATATCATCCATATCACTCCGTCGAGTGTGGCATCATTGTAAAGGAAGTGGGGTGTCACATACGCCTACAAGTCGTTCTCCTCACCCAATGATCTATGCATGTTGTATCCACAACACGCCTTAGCTACTACGCCGAGGCGTCGTAGCTCTGGATCATAGTCTTTCGTTAGAACAATAGCCCAACCTTACAACTAAACAAGGACAAGGATGGGACCATCGTACCCCGATAGTCTATGCTCCGACTACTAATAACTGCTAAGTCTTCTAATATGCATTACTAATAGCAGTTATTCCCTATCCGTCACACGCTTGCACTTACAGGTGGCCAACCATATACGCAGGTCTGTGCCCTACATGAGACTCACAACACGTGTAAGAAATGTGTCAAGGCCTGGGAGTCATACCAATAACTCCACAACTTTAGGTGGGTCTACTAGACACTAGGTCAGACATTGTCCTAACGTCAATGCCTCCGTTGACTGCACCCGAGTCTCTCTCGGACGCGTACAGTTATATAATATAAACATACAAATAATAATACAAAATTTAAACAGTACAACAAAGGCAAGGTATACTTTCCTGACAAGAGAGCTGTAGAGTGTAATGTTCAGATATCAAACACCAAGAGTCAGAAACTACGACCTCAGAATGAACATCTCCGGATACTGAAATAAATATCACCAACGTTTCCAGAATAAGCAAAATACCTAGAAAACACTCCCCTTTCGTCCAATTTGGACACAGGGGCAAAACGGTAATTTTGGATCAAAGCGGGCTCACATGTGGGCCATTTTGCACCAAAAAGCGTGCCAAGAATAAAAGTCTCTAAATGGGACAAATTATTGGTCAAACCAATTCTAAATGTCAATACAAACTCAACGGTACTTCCAATTTTGGATTCCGGTGAGCCAAACAAAAATTTGCCTAAAAAGTCAACCGTGGGGCCCGCCAATAGGCGACTTGGTCAACTTTCTCGGAATCGCATGAAACTTGGGTCATAGGACCAGCGTATTACCATGAGTCCAATGGCGCAAGTTTCGTCGTATTCTGATGAGCGTGCACTAAATGCGCAGGGCTTTTGCAAAAGTTACGATACGGGGAATTTCCGCGGATACGGACTGATTTCGACGCGCACACACGTCCAAATTAGTTTTTACGAAAATTCACACATCTGGTTATACCACGCATACCTTTTGGTATATTTGGTACACGACGTGGTGGTCCCGTTTGGCGGGGCGCGCTCCGTATCACAATTTCTAAAATTTGGGAAAAAGTATGTTTTTGGGATTTTCCAACTAATTTAATTCTACACACAACAATAAATAAATTAATGTATTTGACAGAAAATTAAACTAGTTCAAGTGGTCTCCGCATACCAACAAGAAAAATTGAATTTGGATCTCTGTGGTGGGAGATACGAATCCGGGAACATAGGTAGTTTACCGTAGTTTTCTACAATACCCAAAAGTCGTCATTTTCCATCAACTTGGACGCTATTTTGCCTAGGATTACGCGTTGTTCGAGGTCAACTATCATACAGATATGGAAGGGGGATAGATGAGGATCATACAGGAGAAGACGGGGTCGAGTTTGGTCAAGCTAGGGAGCGAAAAACAGAGACTGAACAGGACTTCACCGCAGTTCAAATTCTGCTGTTGTTGGTGCGCGGTGCTCGCGCGGTCGGCCGGGGTTGGTCACGGCAGCAGCCGGAGGAGGCGGCGGCGGCTAGGTATAGGTGGAGAGGGAGATTTTGGGTTAGGATTTTGTAGCTCCATTATTATATATATATATATATATATATATATATATATATATATATATATATATATATATACAATGATCGGAGGGGGGTCTTCACGCGCGCGGGGGAGGGATAGTCGCTGCTGTGTTCTTAGTTCTAAGCAGGCGGGCGGGTAGATAGTTAGGGTAGGATTTGGGTAGGATCCGTTAGGGGTTATTGAATTATTTTCTTTTCTTATTTCTTTTCTTTTATAATTCTTATTTCTTTCTTGTTCCTAATTAAAGTATATATATATATATATACATATATATATATACATATATATACACATAAAAAATTCTAGAATTTATATTATTGCATACCATTAAGCCAGCAACTGTCCACGGGGTCTCCTACATGAAATAAATTAGAAAAAATTTATACTGGCTCCATTAATCTCCTAATTGCACAAACACCTCAAATAAAAATTTAAATAAATTTTATTTCTCCTAATTTTCTCATAATTATTATAAATAAATTATTAATAATAAAAAAAGTAAATACGGATTTTAGAATTTTGGATTTTACATCCTACCCAACTTATAAAAAATTTGTCCTCGAAATTAAAACTAAGCCAGGGTAGAAAGTCAAGGATGGTATAAGATTTGTATTATTTAAAATACAAAACTAGGTTTAAATGAGGGGGCGATATTGTGCGACCAAAATGTAGCACAAGGGAGCTTAATTATAAGTTATACAAGGTTAGAATGGAAGATGGGCACGTCTAGGATAAGGGTGTAGAATTTGTGTAGTGCTCCAATTATCGAAGCAATGGTAAGGTGCACTAAGTGGTATAAATATTGTAAAATTAAATAAAATACCGTGTTCTATTTCTAATTGGATTCAACTAGCCTTAGTCTCACTATCTAAGCCAAGTAGGTCTAATATTTTTGGGTGAGGGGGTTTACAATTTAGCCGACTTAAAAACAATCTCGTCCTCAAAATTAAAATAAGGCATAATTTGTTAATTTCTTCACATTCGCATATAGGGCAAGTCATTAACAATGTCTTCCAAAATTTAAAATATATTCTAATCCATCGCAATCACTTTCAAAATTAAGGTAACCTTTGTTTAATCAAAATTTATTATATTGTAATCTCTTCTTGATTTGTCAAATCATCAACATCCAAATCTAATTCAAATCTATATGACATCACATCAAAATTTATATTGCAATCTCCAACTATCATAATCTTCTCTAGAAAATAATTATAATCACATATTATTCCAAATTTTTACTTAAGAATTTTGTACTCTTCAAATTTTTAAATTCAATTTACATCCTCAATATTTCCAATAGGTAATCCAGCAATCAAAATTTAACTTTTAATTCAAATCATCAAATTATAAAAAAAAAATTAATTCAATCCAACAATGTTCAAGTCTGAAATTCTATATTTATCCTCAAGGTTTAAATCGATGATTCAATATTCAACATTCAAACTTTAAATCATGTACTTAAAGTATAAATATTTGGTCCGACATATCAAGATTTCAAAAATTCATTAAATACTCATCATCTGACTCCTTCTACTAAAATTCTCTACATTTAAAATATCTTAATCTCTTAATTTAATCTTACTTAATCATTTGATCACAATCAAAGAATCACCTCAAGTTGATAATGCAATTTCTATCCAACTTAGAATTTACCTATCTAGCACATAAGGCTATACATCTAAGAAAAATTATTCCTCAACTTATTTAGTCATGCTATTCGTTCCTCAAAAGTTTGAACACCAACATTTTACCTATGATATGTCCTTAATTTTACTTAATCATGTTACTCAATCCTCAAAAACTTTAATACCAAATATATCACATATGATATGCCCTTGTTTACAAAAGAATAATCCTCAAGTATGTGATCGGCCTATAGGATATATCTAGTACTCTCTGTATATCAACTTATACCAAGCACGAGGGTTCGTCTTTCCGAAATAAGGGAAGACGGGTAACAATAATAAAGAGTTCAAGGGGGAGGTAAGAGAATAGAAGTATGGGGATCAAGGCGTTTAAGGAGTTCAAAAGAAATTGTCAAGGCAATTGTGGATTGAAATCCTATTTAGTAATTTTTTATTCACATGCTCATTTCAGTACAGTTATGTAACTGATACGATATGCTCAAGCATGTCTAGAGGGCAAGTACATTCGTCTACTGGACACTATATATCTCAATCCACGTAAAATAGTTATGCGAAGGGCGAACCAAGCATACCAAGGTTAGCTAGACCTTAATACATTGATTCTGAAATGTATTAATGTATGCATCTACTAATACATATATCGTGAACAAGCTCGATAAAAGAATAAGCTTGCAAAAATAGGCTATAAAATAGCAGCATAAGTCAAGGTAGTATATAAAATATAAATGCGCTAGATCATGATGAAATAAGGTACAAATAATTCAGGTTCACAAACAAAAACAAAAATAAGACTCTACAGTCTCTACAGTTGTAGTACTAACACCTTGTCTAAGCTGCTAGTCGACAAAAATAGGGGTATGGGCCTTTAAGTTCTACCATCTGAATAAACACTATGGTCTTATGCTAGTATATAGTTAATGTCATTCAATTATACTACACTAATATGTCAAGAGGACTATGTGATACTAGGTTGGGAGGCATACTACCCAACTTATAACAATTATCTAATACTGTGACAGTCTTAAGGGGATTCTACAAAATAATATTGTCCTTGTAAATAAAGCATAAACTCTTATTGGGGTTTGAGAGAAAATTATCCTATTGCAATATATAGGTAATGGTCACCTTAAGTTTTAATCATAGTGCTCATAGAACAAGTGTCAATAGTAAGAATAGAAGAGTTGCTGGTTCTTAAGTGAAAAGAGGATATATCTATATTGGGTTATGGATACGAATTACGCGATTTAAAACTAAGGGTAATCATCAAGCTACAATCTACAAGAACAACTCAAAACTATCAAATTATAACTATCAAGCACAAATTTTCAAAGTTTAACATTGACAACTATAATCCTAGTAAACTACATATCCTTAACATAAGAGAATTCATCTGGCCTAAAATCAGAAGTGTCAGGTGGCACGAGTTGAAAGGTAAAGAGAAGCATAATTAGTCACTGCACAATTCGCGAGTGCTAAGTTTTCAGGAGAACAAGGTATAAACTAAATAGAAAGACTCTAGATGACATCATGGTTTCTTAAGGGGAAGGTAATATGCGAATCTCTGTGTTCAAGGTATGGTCGAGGAAATACTATATTCGTTCCTCTCGGCTTCCTAGGGTACTGTCTGCTAATATCAAGACAATAATCTAAATATATAGTTCTATAATACTATCTCACTATAAAAATTAGGGTTGGTCCTAATATTCCACCTTAGATTTCTATTGGTTCCTCAATGCTAGGGTAAAACATTATGGTCAACTTTCTAAATAATCCTAGTAGTGTCCATACTACTCTCAAGTCATTCATAATTATATCAAGGGATAATGGTCAATCATTCTACAGGTAAGGGTTGTTAGGGTTTATTAGGTAGTAAAGAAAATTAGGGTTCATTAAGTATTCTAAACTTAGTGGTGTGTCAATGCCCTAGTTGTACTCTTAATAGGAAGGTTACCCTACTTTTTTACCTAACAATAGGGATTTCTATATTCTAGCAGGGGCTATACTCAAGGGACTACTAGGAAAGTACATGAATCAAGCAGGATGCAATTATGTAAATAGGACAGACTGGAAGGAAGATAAGTCATAGTCAATTGTGGATGAGATCCTATATTCTAATCCTATTTACAGGCTTGCTCAGTTCAGTAATGTAACCGAGACAATATGCTCTTGACCTGCATGGGCCACCACTAAAAATATGTCACGCTCCGGTCCCAAAAATACGTAGGACTAGGACACATAAGCATGTCAGTCGTATGAATATGGCACTCCAATATATGGAAACCAAAATATACGTACGCTGTAATATGAATAACAATTCACCAGTGGTATAAACCATCATAAATCACAGGGTATAATCTAATCTCATCCACAGAAAATCAAATATAATGAATAACAAATATTTATTCTGTAAAAACTCCTGCAAATACTCAAGAACAATACCTCTCGCAATATAAGTAGCCAGTCCGGATCTGCGCTCCTGTAAATACTCAAGAACAATACACCTGAAAAGGGACCAGGTCCTCAGAAGAACATAACAAGATACATAAAAGTATGCCATAAAGTAAATACTGTAAAAACTCAAGGATGACCTAACCATCTAAGTGAATGCACTTTGAGGACAACTTTGAGTGTATGGGAAAGTGTAGGCTAAACATATGTTGACGTAATTTACCAATCGTGACAACTGGCTAGTATATGCTACATATGCCCCCATAGGAGGGCGCTCAGTAATAGCGTCCATCTCCGAAGAGCATGGCATCAGTATAGTATATCGTCCATATCGCTCCGAGGAACGTGGCATCAGTATAATATAACGTATATATCACCCCGAAGAGTGTGGCATAAGTGTAGTATATATCGTCTATATCACTCCGTCGAGTATGACATCAGTGTAAAGGAAGTGGGGTATCCTATACGCCTACAAGTCGTCCTTCCCGCTCAATGATCTATGCATGTTGTATCCACAACATGCCTTAGCTACTACGCCGAGGCGTTGTAGCTCTGGCTCATAGTCTATCGTTAGAACAATAGCCCAACCTTACAACTAAATAAGGACAAGGATGGGACCATCGTACCCCGATAGTCTATGCTCCGACTACTAATAACTGCTAAGTCTTCTAATATGCATTGCTAATAGCAGTTATTCCCTATCCGTCGTACGCCTACACGTACAGGTGGCCAACCACATACGCAGGTCCGTGCCCTACATGAGACTCACAGCACGTGTAAGAAATGTGTCAAGGCCTGGGAGTCATACCAATAACTTCACAACTTTTGGTGGGTCTACTGGACACTAGGTCAAACACTGTCCTAACATCAACGCCTTCGCTGATTGCACCCGAGTCTCTCTCGGATGCGCAAAGTTATATAATATAAATATGTAAATAATAATGCAGAATTTAAACAGTACAACAAAAGGCAAGGTATACTTGCCTGGCAAAAGAGCTGCAGAGTGTAATATCCAGATGTCAAACACCAAGAGTCAGAAACTACGGCCTCAGAATGAACATATCCGGATATTGAAATAAACATCACCAACGTTCCCAGAATAAGCAAAATAGCTAGAAAACACTCCCCTTTCGTCCAATTTGGACACAGGGACAAAACAGGCGGGTCAAAACGGGCTCCACATGTGGGCCACTTTGTACCGAAAAGCGTACCAAGGGTAAATGTCTATAAATGGGACAAATTATAGCTCGAACCAATTCTAAATGTCAATACGAACTCAACAGTACTTCCAATTTTGGATTCCGGTGAGCCGAATACAAATTCGCCCAAAAAGTCAACCGTGGGGCCCGCCAATAGGCGACTTGGTCAACTGTCTCAGAATCGCGTGAAACTTGGGTCACACGACCAGTGCGTTACCACGAGTCCAATGGCACAAGTTTTGTCGCATTGCGACGAACGTGCACTAAATGCGCAGGGCTTTTACAAAAGTTGCAATACGGAGAATTTCTGCGGATACGGGCTGATTCTGACGCACACACGCGTCCAAATCAGTTTTTGCGAAAACTCACACGTCTGGTTATACTGCCGCACCTTTTGGCACACTTGGTACACGACGGGGCTGTCCCGTTTGGCGGGACGGGCTCCGTATCACAATTTCTAAAATTTGGGAAAAAGTATGTCTTCTGGGTTTTCTAACTAATTTAATTCTACACACAGCAATTAATAAATTAATGTATTTGACAAAAAATTAAACTAGGTCAAGTGGTCTCCGCATACCAACAAGAAAAATCGAATTCGGATCTCTTTGGTGGGAGATACGAATCCGGGAACATAGGTAGTTTATCGCAGTTTTCTGCGATACCCAAAAGTTGTCGTTTTTCGTCAACTTGGACGCTATTTTTGCCTAGATTTACACGTGTTCGAGGTCAACTATCATACAGATATGAAAGGGGAATAGATGAGGATCATACCGGCGAAGACGGGGTCGAGTTTGGTCAAACGAGGGTGCGGAAAACAGAGCCTGAACAGGGCTTCGTCGTAGTTCAAATTCTCCTGTTGTTGGTGCACGGTGCTCGCGCGAACGGTCGGGGTTGGTCGCGGTGGCGGCCGGAGGAGGCGGCAACGGCGGCTAGGTATAGGTGGAGAGGGAGATTTAGGGTTAGGGTTTTGTGGCTCCATTATTATATATATATATATATATATATATATATATATATATATATATATATATATATATATATATATATATATATATATATATAATGATTGGAGGGAGGTCTTCACGCGCGCGAGGGAGGGATATCTGCTGTTGTGTTCTTAGTTCTAAGCGGGCGGGCGGGTAGATAGTTAGGGTAGAGTTTGGGTAGGATCCGTTAGGGGTAATTGAATTATTTTCTTTTCTTATTTCTTTTTCTCTCTTTTCTTTTATAATTCTTATTTCTTTCTAGTTCCTAATTAAACTATATATATATATATATATATATATATATATATATATATATATATATATATATATATATATATATATATATATACACATAGAAAATTCTAGAATTTATATTATTGCATACCATTAAGCCAGCAATTGTCCACGGGGTCTCCTACATGAAATAAATTAGAAAAAAATTATACTGGCTCCATAAATCCCCTAATTGTACAAACACCTCAAATAAAAAATTAAATAAATTATATTTCTCCTAATTTGCTTATAATTACTATAATTAAATTAATAATAATAAAAAAATTAAATACGAATTTTAGGATTTTGGGTTTTACACCGTTGACCATCAGATTGCGTCTCTCCGTGACGAGTTGCTGTGAATGATGGAGGAGCAGCCCCGGTCCCAGCCGCAGGCGATGATCCGATGCTCAACGCACGATTCGATATACTCGACCACAGCATCATGGAGCTCCAAGATTTGACAAATGATCTTAGAGCCTCGACAGATCGCAGCGTGACGGAACTGCAGGCATCATAGCTATCCATGGGCGAGAGACTGACGATGATGCAGGATTCAATGATTCATAGTAGTACGAGACTGTTATCTACCATGGATTCTTACAACCAGCGACTCGTAGAGTTGGAGTGAATACGTCCTCCTGGTGTGCCTACATGGACACAGACTCCACCGACGTTACTGCCTTCTCCATCGACATCGGAGTCGATTTTATGGGAGCAGTATGATCTGTTCTTATCCTTCATGCGCGTCGGTGGTCATCCTCCTGCAGATCCACAGTAGTATAGATATTTGCATGGATATTTGCTGGATATTTTTATTCTTTGTATTATTTAGGATGAGACTCATTTTATGGATATATATTTGCTGTATTCTTTACGACGATATTTGCTGAATAATTTATTTTCTTCGAATTTTATTATATTATTCATATTAAATATATGTTAATTTACCGGTGTTGAGTGTTCAACCCAAGGGGGTCGACAAACCCAGAAAATTCAATGGAGGGTTGCTCCGGGTCTATTTGTACAGATTATGAATTAATAAACTGCCAAAATAATAGTTTGAAAACAATTCAGTATTCATTTTTTTATTTTTTTACTATACAATTAGCGACGTTTTTAGCGATGTTTAGCGACGTTACTAAACGTCGCTAAATACGTCGCTAATTTGCGACGTTACTACACGTTGCTAATGACGTCGCTAAAAATTTCGCTAAAAACGTCGATGTATGTCGCAACTTGCTGACATGGCAGTATTGCCAGGTCATTAAAGACGTCGATGTAACGTCGCTATATAAGTCGCTAATTAGCGACATTAAGCGACAGATTAGCACGTCGCTAATTAGCGACGTTGCGTCGCTAAACGTCGCTAATCTAGCGACGCATTTACGTCGCTAAAAAATATCGGTATAGCGACATTTAGCGACTTTTTTCTTTCAGCAACTAGCTGAAAGGCGACTTCTGTAAAACGTCGCTAATTATGTTGCCAAAAGTAATTAGCGACGTTTATTGGTCATTTAGCGACGTTTATTTACGTCGGTAATTTGACTTTTTTTGGTAGTGGTTAAATATAACAAAATATACCATAAGGTAGTAATCCACATCCCCACCTATTATGCATCCTCAAGCATCCTCATGTTTACAACCGTTGAATCTTATTTAAGTTATTTAATCTTAACCGTTGATTTAAACCATTCAAATCAATGGTTAAGATCAGATAACTTAAACAAAATTTAACAGTTGATAGCATGGGGATACAAAAAATCGAAGATATGAATCCCTCATTTTATATATATATATATATATATATATATATATATATATATATATATATATATATATATATATATACCTTCGGGCTGAGATGTGGTGAGCCTTCGGACCGAGTTTGTAGGCCTTCGGGCCAGGAGTCTGTAACACAATTACCTCTTCTTCCAAATATATATATATATATATATATATATATATATATATATATATATATTGTCACGCCACAGTCCCAAAAATATGTAGGACTAGGACTCGTAAGCATGCCAGCCGCATGTATATGGCAACTCCAATATATGAAAACCATAATACCTGTGTACGCTGTATAATGAACGATAATTCACAAGTGGTAAAACTATCACAAATCACAGGGTATAATCTAAATCTCATCCACAGATTCCAATAGAAATAAATAACCAATATCTATGAAACTAGATCTCAGAATAAAATATCTAGAGATGATCGTCGGATGGAAATAAATCCACTCCCGAACTAGAATATAAAATAAACAAGATAAATATAATATAGGTAGAACATCTAACCATCACGAGGCCCGAAGAGAAGACCTCCTCGAAATATACGTAGCAAGTCCGGATCTGTGCTCCTGCGAATACTCATGAACATCTACACCTGGAAAGGGACCAGGTCCTCAGAGGGACGTAACAAGATATAAAAATGCATGCCATAAAGTAAATACTGAATAAATAAGGGGGTGAGCTAACCATCTAAGTGAATGCAATTTAAGGACAGCTTAGTGCGTAGGAAAAGTGTAGGCTAGACATATGCTGACGTAATTTGCCAATCGTCGTGACTGACTAGTATATGCCACATATACCCCCAGAACATGGGCACTCTGCAATCGTCCATCTCTGATGAGCATGGTATCTGAAATAGTATAATATCCAACGTTCTTTGGAGTGTGGTATCTGCAAAATCACCAAGTAACATCCAACACTCTAAAGAACGTGGTATCTGCAATATATATACGTCTGTATCACTCCGTCGAGTGCGGTATCTGTATAAAGGAGGTGGGTGTCCCATACGCCTACTAGTCTTCCTCCCCGCCCAATGCAAATGTCCAAGTCGCTAACACGACGTTGACATCTTGTACTATAATGCGAGTCTCTAAAGAAATAACAACTAAGCTAAATACCGTCACACGTGCTGCTCATACCGATGGCCAGTCAAGCATGAAGCACGCGTCCCTACATGAACTCACTCTGTGACGTGTAATGATACGTGTCAAGGTCTTGGGAGTCATATTGATAACTCCACAACCTTAGGTGGGTCCACTAGACACTAGGTTAGACACAAGTCCTAATGTCAACGTCTTCGTTGACTGCACCCGAGTCTTCTCGAACGCGCACAGTTGTATAATATTAAATAAATAAATATGCAACTAAAAATAACTGAATTTAAACACTACAACAAGGCAAGATATACTTGCCTGGCAAGAAAGCTGAGAAATATAACGTCCAGATGTCAAACACCAAGAGTCAGAAACTATGGTCTCAGAATGAACGTCTCCGGATGCAGAAATAAACATCACCAACGCTCCCAAAATAAGATAAATAGCTAAAAAATACTACCCTTTCGTCCAATTTGGACACAGGTGCAAAACGTAATTTCGGGTCAAAGTGGGGTCCACAAGTGGCCCACTTTGCACCGAAAAGCGTGCCAAGGTAAAGGTCTCTAAATGGGCAAATTATAGGTCAAACAAACTCTAAATGTCAGTATGAACTCAATGGTATGTCCAAATATGGATTTTAGTGAGCCGAACAAAATTTTGTCCAAAAAGTCAACCATGGGGCCCACCAATTGGTGACTTGGTCAACTGTCTCAGAATTACGTAAAAATTGGGTCACAGGACCAGTGCGATACCATGAGTCCAGTAGCGTAAGTTTTGTCGCATTCTGACGAGCGCACACTAAATGCGCGGGACTTTTGCAAAAGTTACGACATAGAAAGTTTTCTGCGGATACGGGCTGATACCGACGCGCACACGCGTCCAAATCAGTTTCTGCGAAATACCACATGTCCGGGTATACTGTGCGCACATTTTGGTACACTTGGTACACAACGGAGCGGTCCCGTTTGGCGTGGGGCGCTCCGTATCCAAATTTTTGGAATTTAGAAAAAGTAAATTTTTGGGATTTTCTACCTAATTTATTTTAACATAAAGCAGCTAATAAATTATTGTATTTGACAGAAAATAAACTAGGTTAGGTGGTATTCGTATACCAACAAGAAAATCCAAATTCAGATCTTTGTGGTGGCAGATACGAGTCCGCGAACATAGGTAGTCACCGTAGTTTTTTGCGATACCCAAAAGTTGTCATTTTTTGTCAACTTGGACGTTATTTTCACCTAGGTTTACGCGCTGAACGAGGTAAACTAATGCACAGGATTAAGAGAGGGATAGGTGGTGAACATACCGGTGTAGACGGGATCGAGTTTGGTTGAGCGAGGGCACGAGAAACGGAGCTGGAACACAGGTACTATGCTGTCCATTTCTGCAATCGCAGCGCGCTGGAATTGCGCGGCCGCACGGGTGGCGTGGGATGGCTCTGGCGGATCTGAAAGGAGGCGGCGGTCATCGTTTGGTCGGCGGCGACTCCGGGGTCGAGATTAGAGATCTAGGGTTAGGGTTCGAGAAGTATAAATAGAGAAGAGAGACGGCAGGGGGGTTTGAAACCGCGCGCGATTTTTGCAAACCGCGGCTGTTGCTGCTGTTTCTTTAGTTCACTTAACGGGTCCGGGTGTGCGGGTTGGATATGGGTTTGGGTTTGAATCCATTAAGGATTCAAAACCCATTTTCTTTTCTTTTCTTTTTTTTCTTTCTTTTTCCTTTTTTTCTAATTTCTTTTTCTTTCTTTTCTAATAAACTATATATATACATATATATATACTTAAAAAATCCTAGAAATTATATTTTTGCATACTATTAATCTAGCAATTGTCCAAAGGATCTCCTACATGAAATAAATTAAGAACAATTTATAATGGCTCCATAAATCTCCTAAATGCACAAACACCTAAAATAAAATTTTATAAATTCTATTTTCTCTAATTAGCTCATAATTATTATAAATAAAATAAATAATTAATAAAAAATTAATACGATTTTTAGAATTAGGGGTTTTATATTCTACCCAACTTATAAAAATTTCGTCCTCGAAATTAAAACTAAGCCACGGTAGAAAGTCAAGGATGGTATAAGGTATAAATGAACGAAATAAATGCATACCTTGGTCTACGAATAGGTTCGGAAAATGTTTGCGCATGTCATCCTCGCGCTCCCAAGTTGATTCTTCTGGCGCGCCATTCCATGATACGCGGACCAAGGGAATAGACTGGTTCCTCAATACTTTCTCTCGACGATCAAGGGTTCCCAAGGGTTGCTCTTGGTATAACAAGCTTGACCCAATGGTGATCTCCAAATGGTCGAGATCATGACTGTTGTCTGCCATATTTTGCCTGAGTTGCGTTACATGGAATACATCATGTACTCTCTCAAGTGAAGGTGGTAGCGCAAGTCGATATGCTACTTCTCCCACTCTCTCTAGCACGCCAAATGGTCCAATATACCTTGGACTCAACTTGTCGTGCCCTCCATATCGAATGGGGCCTCTAGTAGGTGATATCCTCAAGAAGACATGATCGCCCTCTTTGAACTCCAAGGGACGACGATGACGGTCTACCCACTACTTCTGTCTATCTTGTGCTGCTCGCAAGTGTCCTTATATCTTCTTAACTGTCTCTACGGTGTTGACCACCAATTTCGGTCCCAGAATCTGACGTTCTTCCACGTCACTTCTGTCACGACCCGATTCCGTGGAATCGTTGGGGCATCCCCCGAATCGGGACCGTCGTGCGGGCCTGGGGTTGCGCCCGCACAAGGCTTTAATGTTTTGCATAATGAGCACATATTCAGAGTACGCAGATAAATTGAAACACATATTTAAAACATGGAAAAGTTCTCTTTATTGATAATGAATATCTATTACAAACTTTTGAACGAGTCAGCTAATTTGTCGCACGGGCTTACAAAAGTGTTGACTCAAAAAGAGATAGCAGTCATGTACATTACATCCCTTTACTAAACTTCAAAATGTATAAATCTTCGGGCTGGAGGACGGCTTTGCCACGGAGCTGCATTCTTGCTTGGGTTCTAGCTCCTTTCTTCAAGTACTTCAAAATGCGGCACGGTCAGGATGCGCCTACAGCTGGACTGGATCGGGAAGACGACTTCGGCTCCTCGCTCGGTTCGCCTTAGTGCGGGAAACCTATTTCAACGAGGGTCAGTATGTCGAAACATACTGGTGAAGGTGAGCTAAACCCAACTATACCAATCAACACGTTGTTTTAATGAAGCATGCATATTAATTGTTGTCTTTCTATCTTGCCTTAGTTCATTCACAAGCAACATTATATATGTAAAATACTGAAATGAACTCGCCACCGTTCGGTGGCTTTTACCTGTCCTTCTGAAATACCTGCACAATACTTACCATGCCTTCCCTGCCACGAAGACACAAGTTAGCTTACAACAGGTTTATATATAGAGGAGGATCACTGGCTTGATGCCATAGTGGACGTAGTCAAGGACGAGGATAGCGTGCTACGAGAGTACACGATGCGCTGCAAGCTATTATGTCCCATACATGATGACTACACACGAGTTCCGCCCGAATCGGATCGGTGCCAGTGCCCCAGCGACCGTCCGCAGAACAAATACCTTGTGCATAAGTTGTCCATGATCAAACACGATTATTAAGTTAACAATTCATGCAGTTGAGGCAACACGAGTACAAGAATACGAGTACAAGACAAGCAGTATTGCATGATTCATTTTGTATAGCCTCCCTGAACAATTATTCGCATACAAGATATGATCCATACTTAGCACAATTTATAGAAGAATGTACATTCTAACTAAAATTAATACATATGATGAACATCCCAAACGAACAAGCATGCACATGAGTAACCGTTCCCAAGTTGAATGACAAGCAGTATTAACCAAGTATATTCCCTTTTTATCGTGACATCTTTTAGTTATTACTTGGTATCGTCTGATCGAGGCAAACAAGGATGCAAGATTTATTAGGTGTAAAGACTTGAAAGCAGGGCTAGCTAATCGGGATGGTAGCCAGTCACTTAGATTATTGGAAGGGAGAAGGAAAGAGGCGCTTCAAGACTCCGGTCGTAAGCCGCCTACTGTTCGTTCACCTGTATCACGAACAGCTCGATCAATACCTCTTCCTCTCTTTCCAATCTCGGAATTGAAATGCAGTGCAATGAACAAAAATAATGAAATTCATCGAAACTGTTCAAGGAAAACAAGCAAATCCGAAAACCAACTCAAAGCACGAAAGCAACAAGCGATATCTAAATCCGAGGCAACAGAGGTCCCTCCTGACTCTGCCGCTAAGTCGATCCCGGGGGCACGGTCCACTGAATATGGAAATCAATTCTGAAGAAGCAAATACATAATAAGGACGAGTTATTGTTTCAATCTATCCTGATCGAATGATACCATCTTGTATTTCTTAGCCGCGCTCCTCGAATAGGAGGAATGGGGCACCACATCCTACCCAACTAATTGGAAGTTTCGTCCTGAAACATAGAAATAGAGCCTACCTCTAAGGAATATTATTTCGAGGACGACGATCAGGAAGGTTCGGGCAGAAACTAATGGTATGGCCTGGTTTTCCACAAGCGAGGCATAACCCAAGTCTCAAGCGGCAATCTTTCTTATCGTGCCCTCGCTTTTTGCAGAACTGACATGTATTGCTCCAATCCCTTAATTGCTGACCACCGTCATTTTGTCGCTTTGCAGCGTTGTTTCCTCTATGGTTGCTTTGGCGTTTGTGATTGTAGGTATGCACAGTGCCGGTAGAAACATGAGGATATTGCAGTTCAAGTGATAAGGCATGATTTATGACATCCCGTATTATTCGATACTGATGAACGACTACGTGCGCATGGATGTCAGGGCGTAGACCACCTTCAAACCTTCTGGCTCGACTCGCTACATCAGGTAAATAGGCGTTAGCGAATTTGGAGAGTCGGTTGAATTCGGCGGAGTACTGTTTGACTGTCATGCTGCCTTGCCTCAGTTGCACGAACTCGTTGTCCATCTGACGACGTACTGGAGGGGGTATAAACTCCTCTTCAAACGCGGCATAAAAAGTTATCCACGAGATCGCCTCCTCTCCATGGTCAAATTGAAGAGTTCGTCGATGCACGTCCCACCAATCGTGCACGTTGAGGCGGAGCTGTAGTTGCGCGCATACGGCGCGCTTCTCTTCGGGGATCTCAAGCAGAGCGAAGTGGTCTTCAAGTTCGGCCAACCAATCTAGAGCCACAATTGGGTCCTCAGTCCCGTTGAATGGAGTGTTGCAGACTTTCTTGAAGTGGCCAAATTCGAAGGCAGTCACGTCCCTCGTCCTTGGAATTTGCGGTGTCTCAACTTCAAGCACGGGCTGTTCCACCGGAGTCACTGCTGTTGCACGAAATGGTTGGAAGCCAAAGTCTGAACGATCTGTTATAGGGCATCCACCTGCTTCTGTTGGACTGAGAATCGAGCTTCTATATTGTCTTCAAACTTGAGCTGACTCTCCTCCGCCCGCTTTTTGGCCCGTTCGTAGCGAGCCTCGTCCCTTTGTTGGTTTGCCTCTAACATTCGCAATATTTGCTGGATGGGATCGATGCTTGGCACGGCTCGCTGACTCCTTGAACTTTCCGAAGTGCCTGAACTACTTTCTTGGCCTTGTATTTCGTCTGGTGCTAGCGCTGCAGATTGCGCTGGTGCCATTCCTTCAAAAGAAGGTAAGGATCATAATGTATTATGGACTTATTGCATGAACGTATCTCATTTTAGCCTAGCGAGTTCAAGAGTTCGCACAGAAATTTGATCGTTAAAGGAACTTTTCCAGTACGATTAAGGAACTTGGATCTGTGCTCTGATACCATTATATCACGACCCGATTCCGTAGAATCGTTGGGGCGTCCCCCAAATCATGACCGCTGTGCGGGCATGGGGTTGCGCCCGCACAAGGCATTAATGTTTTGCATAACGAGAACATATTTAGAGTACGCAGATAAATTGAATCACAGATTTGAAATATGAAAAAGTTCTCTTTATTGATAATGAACATCTATTATAAACTCTTGAAGGAGTTAGCTAATTTGCCACACGGGCTTACAAAAGTATTGACTCAAAATGAGATAGTAGTCCTGTACATTACATTCCTTTACTCAACTTCAAAATGTATAGACCTCCGGGCTGGAGGACGGCTTTACCACGGAGCTGCATTCTTGCTTGGGTTCTAGCTCCTTTTTTTAAGTACTTCAAAATGCGGCACGGTCAGGATGCGCCTACAGCTGGACTGGATCGGGAAGACGACTTCGGCTCCTCGCTCGGTTCGCCTTAGTGCGGGGAACCTGTTTCAACGAGGGTCAGTATGTCAAAATATACTGGTGAAGGTGAGCTAAACCCAACTATACCAATCAACACGTTGTTTTAATGAAGCATGCATATTAATTATTGTCTTTCTGTCTTGCCTTAGTTCATTTACAAGCAACAGTATATATGTATAATACTGAAATGAACTCGCCACCGTTCGGTGACTTTTACCATGCCTTCCCTGCCACGAAGACACAAGTTAGCTTGCAACAGGTTTAAATATACACGAGGATCACTGGCTTGATGCCATAGTGGACGTAGTGAAGGACGAGGATAGCGTGCTACGAGAGTACACAATGCGCTACAAGCTATTCTGTCCCATACACGTTGATTACACACGAGTTTCGCCCGGATCGGATCGGTGCTAGTGCCCCAGCGACCGTCCACAGAACAAATACCTTGTGCACAAGTTGTCCATGATCGAACACGATTATTAAGTTAATAATTCATGCAGTTGAGGCAACACGAGCACACGAACACGAGTACAAGACAAGCAGTATTACAAGATTCATTTTGCATAGCCTCCCTGAACAATTATTTGCATACAAGATATGATCCATACTTAGCACAATTTATAGAAGAAGGTACATTCTAACTAAAATTGATGCATATGATGAACATCCCAAATAAACAAGCATGCACATGAGTAACCGTTCCCAAGTTGAATGACAAGCAGTATTAACCAAGTTTATTCCCTTTTTATCTTGACATCTTTTAGTTATTACTTGTTATCGTCTGATCGGGACAAACAATGATGCAAGATTTATTAGGTGTGAAGACTTGGAAGCAGGGCTAGCTTATCGGGGTGGTATCCACTCACTTAGATTGTTGGAAGGGAGAAGGAAAGAGGCGCTTCAAGACTCCGCTCGTAAGCCGCCTACTACTCGTTCACCTGCATCACGAACAGCTCGATCAATACCTCTTCCTCTTTCCAATCTCGGAATTAAAATACAGTGCAATGAACGAAAACGATGAAATCCATCGAAATCGTTCAAGGAAAACAAGCAAATCCGAAAACCAACTCAAAGAACAAAAGCAACAAGCGACATCGAAATTTGAGGCAACAAAGATAACAGCGGAGAGGTCCCTCCTGACTCTGCCACTAAGTCAATCCCGGGGGCACGGTCCACTGAATATGGGAATCGATTTCGAAGAAGCAAATCTATAACGAGGACGAGTTCTTATTTTAATCTATCCCGATCGAATGATACCATCTTGTATTTCTTAGCCGTGCTCCTCGAATAGGAGGAACGGGATGCCACAACTTCAACACACAGGAGACCTACACTTTCTTCCATACAATGCTTCAAACGGAGCCATCTGGATACTCGTTTGATAGCTATTATTATAAGAAAACTCTACAAGATGTAGGTAGTCCTCCCATAATCCTCCAAAGTCTAACATATAAGCCCTCAACATATTATCCAATGTCTGAATAGTACGCTCTGACTGCCCATCTGTCTGCGGGTGATAAGATGTACTGAACTTCAGGCGAGTTCCAAGATTCTCTTGCATGCTCCTTCAAAAGTGCGATGTGAAACGTGAATCCCTGTCTGATACAATGCTGACTGGTATGCTGCGCAATCTCATGATCTGCCTCATATATAAGTTAGCTAAAGCTTATGTATACTGGCCAACTCTAAAAGCTAAGAAATGTACTGACTTGGTGAGTCAGTCCACTATTACCCATACTGCATCTCTTCCACTTGGACTCTTGGGAAAACCCGTGACGAAGTCCATAGTGATGTGCTCCCATTTCCACTCTGGAATCAGAAGTGGTTACAATAATCCTGTTGTTCTCTGGTGCTCCGCCTTTACTTGCTGACATACCAGACATTTAGCTACAAAGCGAGCTATCTCTCTTTTCATTCTATGCCACCAAAAGTGCTGTCGTAAGTCATGATACATCTTGGTACCTCCAGGATGAATAGAATATATCGAACTATGAGCTTCTGTCATCTGCTCCTGTCGAATCTCTCCATTTGGAACATAAAGACGATCACTACATCGTAATGTCCTATCTGCTCCGGGTAAAATTACTTCAATGCCAAGCTCTTGCAAGTCCTCCAACAATTCTCTCTGTGCTGTCAAGAAATAAGCTGCTGGCCTCCAGTTTAACGTGTCTGTTATAATGTTAGCCTTGCCTGGGTAATAATGTAGCTCTATCTCGAAATCTTTTATCAATTCAAGCCATCGATGTTGCCTCATATTTAATTCCTTCTGTGTGTAGACGTACTTGAGGCTTTTGTGGTCTGTATAGATCTCCACTCGTTCTCCATATAAGTAATGTCTCTATAGCTTCAGAGCAATTACAACGACTGCAAGTTCCAAGTCATAAGTTGGATAATTCTTCTCATGCACTCGTAATTGTCTAGATGCATATGCAATTACCTTGCCATGCTGCATCAATACGCATCCCAAGCCTTTCCCTGATGCGTTACTGGAGATCACATAACCTCCTGATCCTGATGGAATAGTCAATACTGGTGCTGTGGTCAGTCGCTTCTTCAACTCCTCGAAAGCGGCTTGACACTCGTCGGTCCATATGAATTCTTGATCCTTACAAGTCAACCGAGTCATAGGTGCTGCTATCCATTCAGGAGTTAGTCAATTGTCCATCTAAGTAAAATCCATTTAGACCCCTGACAGCAAAATGATACATTCTTTATCGAAACACTTGAGTTCTGAACTTGACCAAAGTTACGAGGCAAAAAATTTCATGCTGCCATAGTGATGCATGTATCAGGAAGGTAATAAAATAGAATGTAGGTAGGTAGTGAAGGGTCATTCTAAATGTAGCACAGTTTTAAACTGAAATCAAATCTAATAATAGAGTTTGGTAATTTTCCCAAGAAACAAACAGAAATGGCTACAGAAATAATACACTTTTCGTACTTATACTAAGAATGAGGTTTCGTCTTTCTGAAATAGGGGAAGACAGAAAACAATAATCAAGAGTTCAAGGGGGAGGTAATAGATTAGAAGTGTGGGGATCAAGGTATTTAAAGAATTTAATAGAAATTATCAAGGCAGTTATGGATTGAAATCCTATTTTGGTAATTCCTATTCACATGCTCGTATCAGTACAGTTATGTAACTGATACGATATACTCAGACATATCTAGAGGGCAAGTACCTTCGTCTACTAATCACTGTATATCTCAATCCATGTAAAGTAGTTATACGAAAGGCGAACCAAGTGCACTATGGTTGATCAGACCGTAATACACTAATTCTGAAATGTATTAGTGTAGTACTCCAATAATACATATATCATGAACAAGCTTGATAAAGAATAAGCTTGCAAAACCAGGCTATAATAGCAGCATAAGTCAAGGTAGTACAGCAAATATAAGTACGCTAGATTATGATGAGAGAAATTATAAAATAATTCAAATTCACAAAAAGATAAAGACTCTACAATCTCTACAGTTGTTATTCTAACTCCTTGTCTAAGTTGCTAGTCGACCAAATAGTGGTATAGCCTTCTAAGTTCTACAGTCTTAATAAACACTATCGTCTTATGCTAGCATATAGTTAATTGTCATTCAGTTATACTATAATAATGAGTCAAGAGGACTATGTGTTACTAGGTTGTGAGGCATACTACCCAACTTATAAAAATAAACTAATACTGTAACTGCCTTAAAGGAGATTCTACCTTTGCACTTGTAATTAAAGCAGAAACTCTTATTGGGGAATACGAAAAAAAGATCTTGGTACTTATTAGGGTCTTATATTGCATTATATAGGTAATGGTCACCTTAAGTCTTAATCATAGTGATTATAGAACAAGGTGTCAATAGTAAAAAAAATGGAAAAGTTACTGGCCTTCAAGGAAAAAGGAGATATAACTCGTATCGAGGTGTGGTACAAGTGTCACGACCCGTAACCGGAAATCGAGCATGAGACGTGGGTACGTCCAGCCTACGCCGCAGAATCAGCGGTAGAACGCTGTAAAGGTCCGTTCTAGGTCAACCATATCTATCTATATCTCACAGAAAAATCCGGCATGACCTCTCCAAAAGGAGGGCAACCACGCAATGTATATATATGAACTCTCAATCACAAAATCTAGGGGAAGAATATAAGCACGATATGATATAAACAAGAAACAGAACCAAAGAGAGCAAGACAATATCCAAAAATATACAGTCCAAGGCCATAATAGCTACAATATCACACAACAACAAAAGAATAAGTACAATCATCCAAAATAAAATACTGGGACCAACCCAGGAAACCCACCTAGCTAACTAGGGTGCTAACGGCGTCTCCTCGGCGTACTCCTCCTCGGTCACGGGGTCACAACAGTCGTCAACACCCGGCCCGTAGAACGTCGGGCAATAGTCCTCAGGATCCTCTGGAAAAAATATGCCCAGTCAGGACTAGAGAGAAGTATATAACTCTGAAAGCAACTCCAAATATATGGTAAGGTATATATGACGAGCAATAGAAAAGTATACAAGATGCACAGGAAATAAATATAAGCTGGAGCACAATAAGTAGCTGCAAAGTAAACTGGAGAATAATACAAGTAGTGGAAAAGTAACTGCAGGTGAGAAACATGAATACTAGCTAAGTGCCTTGAGCACAAGTTCGTTATGTGATCGGCTTAGGTTGCACATGAAAAATACTACGATAACTCCGTTATGCGTGAGTTGTATAACCGACATACACATGAATACTGTTTGGCTTTGATCACATAACCAACTCCTACTCCCCTCCCCCACTAATACCATTGGATCCAACCACAACACGCTACGTACATGATAATAGCTCGCGCACACGAAGGCGAGAGCACAAGAAGCACATGATAGCACATGAGAATCAATACCCGAAGCACATGATAAAATACACGTGATAGAGTACCCGCTGAACACGGTAAGGGGGATAGCATCTCATGACGGGATCCACTAGTACCAGCTCGTGTAATAATGTGTCAGAATCAAGTATCACAGTCCTAGAGCAGGTGATATAAACGCTATCATGAAATAGAAACTATCAGAGGTAGGTACTCGCCTGATGTCCTGAGCAACTGATGAGGATCGAGATCCGGACCGGTGTCGCAAGGACCTAATGCGAAAAGCAGAATTAAACAGGGTTCTAAGCATTTAAACTGATATAAAATAATTAAAAACACGCTTCTAGGGCTATTCTAGGTCGAACGGGTCAAACCGGTGAAAATTGGGTCAAAAAGTCAACCCGGGTCCAAAAAGTCAACTCTAGGTCAAAACTAGGTCAAACGTTGACTTTTACGATCAACGAGGACAATTATGGTCAAATCTAGGTCAAACTAGGGTGCCCCTGAAATTCTAGGTCAAACCGAGCTCATTAAGCTACTAAACTCTCAAACTCGCCTAATCGAGATACTAGGATACCCTCGGTATCCGATACCTCGCCCTAGGCCACGCACCCCGCCTAAATCTGCTAAAACCTATGCTAGCACGCGTAAATATATATATATATAAACATATAAAAATCATTGCAATACATATCCTAGGCTAATGCTCAAATACCCCGCTCGAAACTCAATACCTTGGATATCTCAAGGTATTGAGATACCTCGGTATCTCAAAGTATTGAGATACCGCTCTCGAACCCCTCTAACTAGCTATCTAGCTAATGATTATATACCTAGTTATTAATCTAGGCTAGGTAATATATATATCTACCATATATATATATATATATATATATATATATATATATATATATATATATATATATATATATATATATATCCATACATATATACACAAATACCCTTTACCTTACCCATCACATAATATATATATATATATATATATATATATATATATATATATATATATATACTATCTAGATATCTCTAGGTATGCATATAACTATATGTATATATATATACCTTAGATAGATAACTACCTATCTACCTATGTATCTAATTATCTATCTACCTATCTAAGTAACTATCTATCTATCTAATAACCTATTTATCTAACTAGCTATCTAACTATCTATCTATCTTATCTATCTAACTAGTCTATCTATCTATAAATCTACTTATCTATCAAACTATCTAGATAACTATTATCTCCCTCTACCTCGCTACTACCCGCTGCTACGCTGCATGCTTACCTGCATATGCTGCTATTGCTGTTGCTGGCTGCTCCACATGCTGCTGCTACTGCTCTTTGCTGCTGCTGCTGCAGCTCCCTGCTGCTGCTGTAGGCAGCAGCAGCTGCTACCCCCTGCTGGCAGTTGGCTGCCTCCCCTCCATCACAAACACACACACACACACGCCTATATACTTATATATATATCACCCTATATATATATATATATATATATATATATATATATATATATATATATATATATATATATATATATATATATATACTACTAGATAGATATATATACACACACTTATATCTACTCTCTAACACTCACACTAACACACTAACAAACACACTAATACACACACACTTACAAATATATACATAGCTATATATATATAAACACACATATTAATATATATATATATATATATATATATATGCACACATACAAATATATATATATATATATATATATATACATACCAATACACACACACTCTAAGATATATATATACACATATAAATATATATATACATATACACACACAAGCAAACTTACACATATACAAATATATATATACACATAGACATATACACTAACACAACACAACACACAACAACACGAAAACAACACGCCCCACTCACGTCCAACGACCCCAACACTCACCGACACCCTAAAATATATAAAATATAACTCGAAAACTCTAGTACACACTCTCCGATACTAACCCAACGCACGTACAAGCCCGAAACGAGGAACCCAAGTCGAAATGGCCGTTCGGTCATTTCGACGAACACGTGGTGCGCGGCTCGGAAAACCTCCTGAAACGCACACCAAACGAACTCGGAATTGGCCTAAAATTTACCCACGTGCTCTACACGATGCCTAGATCCTAGAAAAAGTGCTCATGTGTCAATTCTAGGCCCGTGACAGAAACGCGCATGCACTTAGAATCGACGACGACGAAAAACTCCAATTTTGCCCAAAACGCCCGTTTCTCCGCGACACGGCTTCCCGTGTCCAAACGGAGACACGCACTCACCCTCAAGACATCCGACAACGTCTACATAGGTCCGTCTAACCTAGGGCATCACCCAAATTGGGCCAATTTTGGATTCCACCCGATATCGACACAAAACCTAATGTCAAAGTCTCTAAACTCAACCAAACTAGTTCCAACTTCCTCCTACGGGTAGGCTTAGGGTCTAGGAAGGTTCTACAACAATAATTACACTACATAAAAATAATTATCAAAGGAAAAGTTAGGTTTTACCTCTTGGGAGTTGAAATCCCAATGCCAAAGTCTCCGATCTACTAGAAATCACCTCCCTCAAGCTCCAAGCCACCAAATCTAGCTCCCACACTAGATATAAGCTCCTCGCGCCTAGGTTAGGGAAAATACAAGGTTAGGACTAGCATAAGGAGAAGGAATGGAAGAAAGAAAGAAGAAAAATGGAAGAGGAACTTACTTGGAGAAGGAAGAAAGAAGAAGTGGAGAAGAAGAAGAGTGAAGAAGAAGTAAAAAACCAAAGGGGGAAGAGGGCTGCTGTGTTCCACGGGAAAATGGGGTAGGTAGGGCCGGCCAATGTCCAAAAATGGGTTATATAAGTCACCAAATTCCCAAAATGCCCCTACTTGACTTGGTTTCGGGTTCTGGGTTCCAAAAGCACTCAAACTAGCTCCAAATCTCTCCCACTAACCTTCTAAAAATATAATAAATATTTCTAAGCCCCAAAATAATCCTCACAAGGGTGTTAGTCGGGTCGGACATGGGTCCACTAGGGTCTGACATGGGTCCAGGCTAGCCAAAACCCTAAAACAATCATTAAAAAAAATAATGCAAGCACTAAATAAATATAAATATAATTAATTAAATATAATACACAATTTATAAAAAACCCCTATTTTCTAGAATTGGGTAGTGACAAGTCTACCCTCCTTAAAATAATTTCGTCCTCGAAATTAAAAGACGAAACTAGGACAGGAATGCAAAGAAAGAACCATACCTCAGGGCTCGAAGAGATAGGGGTATCGCTCGCGCATTTCATCCTCCCTCTCCCAGGTCGACTCCCCTGGAGAGTGATGCCTCCACGCGACGCGAACCAAGGAAATAGTCTGGTTCCTCAACACCTTCTCCCGCCGATCTAGAATCTCCACCGGCTGCTCTGGATAGCTAAGGATAGGGCCCACCTCGATCTCCGAGTGATCCAATACGTGACTGGGATCCGTCACGTACCGTCTCAACTGTGACACGTGGAACACATCATGAACTCCCTCCAGCGTAGGCGGCAACTCAAGCCTATACGCCACGGCGCCGACCCTCTCAAGGATACGGAAGGGTCCGACGAAAGGTGGGCTAAGCTTCCCACCTCCACCGAAGCGAATAGTGCCCCACGTCGAAGAAATCCTCAGGAACACCAGATCTCCAACCTCAAACTCTAAAGGTCTCTGGTGGCTATCGGCCCAATGCCGCTGCCTGTCCTGCGCCACCCGAAGTCTATCTCTAATGAGCTTGACCTTCTCCGCTGCATCAACCACCATCTCCGGGCCAAGCAAAGCTCTCTCGCCTACATCATCCCATGATAACGGAGTGCGACACCTCCGCCCATACAATGCCTCAAAAGGTGACATCTTGATACTGGCTTGGTAGATGTTGTTGTAAGCAAACTCTACCAAGTGCAAGTGATCCATCCAAGAGCCTTTGAAATCCAAAACATAAGTGTGAAGCATGTCCTCAAGCGTCTGTATGGTCCTCTCTGACTGACCATCTGTCTGTGGGTGATACGCACTACTAAACTTGAGCTGCGTGCCCAAGCTAGCCTGCAGACTCCTCCAGAAATGCGAAGTAAAGCGACTGTCCCGGTCTGATACTATGCTTACAGGAACTCCATGCAGTCTGACTATCTGGCGCACATAAATCTCTGCTAGTCTCTCTGTAGACGTACCCACTTTGAAAGGTAGAAAGTGGGCCGATTTGGTCAACCTGTCCACGATAACCCAAATCGCATCCTTCCCGCATAGAGAACGGGGAAGTCCAGAAATAAAATCCATGGTCATATGCTCATATTTCCACTCCGGAATGGGTAACGGCTGGAGTAATCCTCCTGGCCTCTGCCTCTCTGCCTTTACCTGCTGGCACACTAAGCATCGGGATACGAAGCGTGATACCTCCCGCTTCATCCCGTACCACCATACATGCTGTCTCAGATCTCTATACATCTTGTTGGCACCTGGATGCATAGAGTACTGGGATCGATGCACCTCCTGGAGAACCTCCTCGTGCAACGACCCACTCGGCACACACAACCTGGTACCGTGCCGCAAAGAACCATTATCAGCAATGGTGAAGTCATCTGCTAATCCCATCTGAACCTGCACCCTGATGCTCCTCAGGGACTCATCCTTAAACTGTGTAGCCCTGATCCGGTCTACCAACTATGACTGAATCTGTAGTCCCCACATCTGCATCTCAACTTCAGGTACTATCACCTCAATGCCCAAACTCTCTAGATCTGCCAGAAGATAACGATCTGTAGTCAGGTACATAGCTACCGGATACCTGCTCAAAGCATCCGCAACTACGTTCGCCTTCCCTGGATGATACTGCAACGATATGTCAAAGTCTTTCATCAACTCCAACCATTTTCTCTGTCTCATGTTCAGCTCTTTTTGGGTAAACACATACTTCAAGCTCTTATGGTCTGTGAAGATCTCCACACGCTCTCCGTATAAATAGTGTTTCCACAACTTCAAAGCAAAGATGACCGCTGCCAACTCCAAATCGTGGGTAGGGTAGTTCTTCTTATGAGGACGTAATTGCCTGGAAGCATAGGCAATCACCCTCCCATTCTGCTGCAACACACAACCCAGTCCCTTCCCCGATGCATCACTATAGATAGTGAAACCTCCAGAACCTGATGGCAACGTCAACACTGGAGCTGTCGTCAACCTCCTCTTCAGCTCATCAAAGGCGATCTGGCACTCCTCTGACCAAACAAACTCCACGTCCTTCCGAGTCAGCCTGGACAACGGCTCTGCAATCCGGGAAAAATCCTGAACAAATCTCCTGTAGTAGCCTGCCAGTCCCAGGAAACTCCTGACCTCGGCTACTGAACTCGGAGCACTCCATGCCTCAACTGCCATGATTTTTCTCGGATCCACCGAGATACCCTCTCCAGTCACCACATGACCAAAGAATTCAACCTTGTCAAGTAAGAACTCACACTTCGAAAGCTTTCCTTAAAGCTTCTCCTTCCTGAGAGTCTCCAACACTATCCTCAGATGCTCCTCGTGCTCCTCTGTGGTCTTCGAATACACCAAGATATCATCTATAAACACCACCACAAACCTGTCCAGATGCTGATGGAACACCTTGTTCATCAGATTCATGAACACTGTCGGGGCATTAGTAAACTCAAACGGCATCACCAAGAACTCATACTGTCCATATCTGGCCCGAAAAGCTGTCTTCGGAATGTCCTCCTTCCTGACCTTCACCTGGTGGTAGCCTGTCCTCAGATCAATCCTGGAAAATACCCTCGCTCCGTTCAACTGGTCAAAAAGATAATCAATACGCGACAGCGGATACTTGTTCTTGATTGTGAGGTTGTTCAGAGCCCTGTAGTCGATACACATCCGTATCGACCCATCCTTCTTCGGCACAAAACGTACCGGAGCACCCCATGGAGAAGAACTAGATCTGATAAATCCCTTGTCCTGAAGCTCATCCACCTGCTTCTTCAACTCTATCAGCTCACTGTTGCTGACTCTATAGACGTGCTGGGATATCGGCTCCGCGCTTGGCACCAAGTCTATAGAGAACTCCACATCTCTGTCCGGAGGTAACCCTGGCAACTCCTCTGGAAAGACATCCATGTACTCCTCTATCAGTGGATGTAGCGACCTCGGCTCTACCACCAGGGCTCCGCAGAAGACTCCCTCGGTCTGCTCCGCTGCTCCTCTGGCAAACTGAAACTCTGGCTCACCCGGCGGACTAAACAAAACTCTGCCTCCACGACAATCTATACTAGCACAATGCATACTCAACCAATCCATCCCGAGTACAATATCGTAGCTCGGAAGTGTCACGTCCCGATTCCGTGGAATCGATAGTCGTCCCCCGGGCGTGACCGCCGTGCGGGCCTAGGTTGCGCACCGCACAAGGCTAAGTATTTTTATTTCGCATAGCGAGCACATATTCAGAATACGCAGATAATTAAAACACATATTGAAACATGAAAAAGTTCTCTTTTTATTGATAATATGAACATCTATTACAAACTCCTTGAACTGAGTCATAAGGATTGCCTCTATGGCTTACAAAAGTGTTGACACAAAATGAGATAGCAGTCCTGTACATTACATCCTTACTAAACTCAAAATATAAGACCTTGTGTCGGAACGACTGCTTTGCCACGAAGTTGCATGGTTACTTGGTGGCTAGCTTCTTCTTCAAAATGCTTCTTCAAAAGGTTGGCACGGTCGAGGCGTGCCTACAGCTTGGACTGGATTGGGGGTTTGTCTCCTGCTCCTCGCTCGGCTCTCCTTAGCGTGGGGAACCTATTTCAACGAGGGTCAGTACATCAAAACGTACTGGTGAAGGCAAGCTAACCCAACTATACCAATCAACACGTTGTCTTAATGAAGCATGCATATTTGTGGGTTTCTATCTTGCCTTAGTTCATTTTTACAGCAAGAATTAGATATAGAAATCATTGAAATAACCTGCCACCGTTCGGTGACATTTACCTGCCCGTCTGAACCACCTGTATAATACTTACCTTACCTTCCCTGTCAAGAAGACACAAGTTAGTAGCAACAGGTTTAAATATACGAGGGGATCACTGGCACGTTGCCATAATGGACGGGCTAGTCTCGGGACGGAATGGCGTGCGGTGCAGAAAACAGGAGGTGCCACAAGCCACTCCATCCGAAGCAGGCGACTATCGTGAGTTCCGTCCGGATCGGATCGGTGCCAGTGCCCCAGCGACCGTCCGCAGGAACTAAGACCTTGTGCACATGTTGTCCGTGATCAACGCAGTACACTAAGTTAACATTTGAGGCAAATCAGGCACAGGGCAATAACAGGGCAAGGTCTACTTTAGCATAGTCTTCTTGTTGAGTTATTGCATTGAAGATGAGTTCTATACATAGCACAGTTTTAAGAAGAAAATATACATTCTAACTTATATTTATGCATATGATGAATATTCCAAACGAGCAAGCATGTAAGTAAGTAACCGTTCACAAGTTTCATTTGACAAGCATAACTTTACCCAAGTCTATTTCCTTTATTATCTTGAAGTCTTTTAGTTATTACTTGGTATCGTTTAATCGGGGTAAGCACGAATACAAGATATAGATGTGAAGACTAGTAAGTAGGGCTAGCTAATCGGGTTGGTAGTCACTCACTTTGGTAGTTGGAAGGAAAAGGAAAGAAGTGCTTTGGAAGTCCGCTCGAACGACGCCTACTGCTTGATTACCTGCATTGCCACGAACAGCTGATCAATACTTCTTCCTCTCTTTCCGTTATCAGAATTGAAGAGCAGTCCTAAGAACGAAAGCAATGAAATCCATCGAAACCGTTCAAGAAAATCCAAGCAAATCCGAAAACCAACTCAAGGCACGAAAGCAACAAGCGACAGCGAAAACTAGGCAACAAAGAATGCAGCAGAGAGGTCCCTCCTGACTCTGCCGCTATGTCGATCCCGGGGGCACGGTCCACTGAATATGGGAATCGATTCCGAAGAGACAAATTCATAACGAGGATGAGTTCTTGATTCAATCTATCCCGATCGAACGATACCGTCTTGTATTTCTTCGCCGCGCTCCTCGAATAGGGGGAACGGGGCACCACATCCTACCCAACTAATTGGAAGTTTCATCCCGAAACTTAAGGAATAGAACCTACCACTAAGAAATAATGAGGGAAACCGTTCCCTCATATCAGATTCGAGCTCCCAAGTAGATTCTTCGACAGAGTGATTCCGCCAAAGCACGCGCACTAGAGGAACCGAACGGGTCCGAAGCAGCTTTTCTTTTCTATCCAAAATCTGTACCGGTTGTTCTATATACGTCAAGTCGGGCTGAAGGTTCAGTTGTCCCAGGTCTACCACGTGGCTTGGATCGTACACATATGTTCTAAGTTGGGAAACATGGAAAATATCATGTACGTCAGATAGGGATGGTGGTAGGGCAATCTGATAAGCAACTGAGGCAACCCGCTTTAGTATTTCGAATGGGCCGACAAATCGTGGACTTAGCTTTCCCTTCGCTCTGAACCTGCTGACCCCTCGCATGGGCGAGACCTTGAGGAATATCGGTCGCCTACTTGAAACTCTAGCGGTCTCCGATGAACATCCGCATAGCTCTTCTGACGACTTTGAGCTATCTTTAATCTGTCCCGAATCAGCCGAACCTTCTGGACGGTCTGCTCCACGAGCTCAGGGCCAAGTACTTGCCGCTCTCCAACTTTATTCCAACAGATAAGAGATCTACACTTCCGCCCGTATAACGCCCCATACGGCGCCATTTGAATGCTTGATTGATAATTATTGTTGTAAGCAAATTCGGCTAGAGGTAGATGAAGGTCCCAACTAGTCTTCGTGTCCAAGGCGTAGAGTCGCAGCATGTCTTCGAGGATCCGGTTGACGCTTTCTGTTTGGCCATCGGTCTTTGGATGGTAGGCGGAGCTGAATTTCAACTTCGTCCCCATTGCTGACTGCAGGCTTCCCCAAAAACGTGATATGAATCGACCATCTCGATCGGAGACTATGGTTACGGGCACGCCGTAGAGCCGAACAATTTCGTTGAGGTATATCTGAGCCAGGCGGTCAGCACTCCAAGTAGATTTGATAGGCAGAAAGTGAGCTGACTTGGTGAGTCGATCGACGATAACCCAGACTGCATCATGTCCCCGTTGCGTCCTCGGCAGGCCAACAATATAATCCATCGTTATATCATCCTATTTCCACTCCGGAATAGCAAGGTTCTGTAGCTCCCGCCTGGTTTCTGGTGTTCGGCCTTCACTCGTTGACAAGCCATGCAATACGACACAAACTGTGCCATATCCCGTTTCAAGCTGTGCCACCAAAACGTCGTACGAAGATCCCGATACATATTAGTGCTACCCGGATGAGAGGTATAACTAGCATAGTGAGCTTCCGTGAGTATCTCTTGTCTGAGGGCCGCGTCGTTCGGAACGCACAGTCTTCCCTTTACTCGAAGCATCCCATCCGTGCTTACCGCAAAGTCGGACGCCTTTTCTGCTGAGATAAGGGCATGAATCTTCTGCAGGAACGGGTCGTCCTTCTGAGCGGTCTTCACTTTGTGTAACAAGTCGGGTTCGAGGCACAGTTCGGCTACTTGCGCCCACTTCTTATATCTTATTTTCAGTGTAATACCCAGTGATTCCAGATCTCGGCGCAGCCTATCATCAATAACAAACTCCCTACAAACACTCGACTCAACGCGTCAGCTACTACGTTTCCCTTTCCAGGTGTGTATCTGATCGTGAGATCGAAGTCGCTTAGGAGTTCAAGCCATCGCCGCTGCCGAAGATTCAAATCCTTCTGAGTGTACAAATATTTCAGGCTCTTATGGTCCGTATAGATTTCACACGGCACGCCATAAAGATAGTGATGCCACAGCTTTAATATAAACACTACCGCGGCAAGTTCGAGATCATGCGTTGGGTAGTTCTGTTCATGAGGCTTTAGCTGTCTAGACGCGTAGGCTATCACCTTATCGCGCTGCATCAGGACACATCCTAGACCCTTTCCTGAGGCATCGCTATATATTTTAAAGTCATCCGGTCCGTTCGACAGAGTGAGAATTGGTGCTGAGACGAGGCGCTGCTTTAACTCCGTAAACGAAGCTTCGCAGTCGTCCGTCCAAGAAAACTTTGCACCCTTCCGTGTCAATTGAGTCAAAGGTCAGGCAATTCTAACAAAATTCTGTATGAACCTACGGTAGTACCCTGCCAGACCAAGGAAACTTCGGATGTCGCTAGCTGACTCCGGATGTTTCCACTGTATAATGGCTTCCACCTTCTTCGGATCAACTGAGATGCCTTCCGAGGAGATGATATGCCCCAAAAATGAGATACTGTCTAGCCAAAATTCTGATTTGCTTAATTTGATGTACAACTTGTGGTCTCAAAGGGTTTGCAGCACCATCCGCAGGTGTCCTGCGTGCTCATCCCTAGTCTTCGAGTACACCAAGATGTCATCGATAAACACCACCACGAATTTATCGATGAAGGGCCTAAATACACGGTTCATCATATCCATGAATGCAGCAGGGGCATTCATCAGTCCAAACGGCATCACGGAAAACTCGTAATGGCCGTAGTGGGTTCTGAAAGCAGTCTTGGGCACGTCTTTTGGCTTAATCTTCAGCTGGTGGTAACCCGAGCGAAGATCAATCTTAGAAAACACCGTTGCCCCTTGTAACTGATCAAACAAGTCGTCTATCCGTGGCAGAGGATATTTGTTCCTGATTGTGACTTTGTTTAATTCCCTATAGTCTATGCAGAGGCGTAGAGTTCCGTCCTTCTTCTTCACAAAGAGCACAGGCGCGCCCCAAGGAGACACGCTCGGACGGATGAACCCGCGATCAAGTAATTCCTGGAGTTGGCGCTTTAATTCATTCAGCTCTGCAGGTGTCATTCTGTACGGAGGTTTGGAAATCGGCTGCGTGTTTGGGAATGTATCAATAGTGAATTCAATCTCTCGATCTGGCGGCATATCGGGTAGTTCGCTCGGGAACACATCGGGAAACTCTGCCTCAACGGAAGTAGACTCTACGTTTGCGTAGTCCTGCCGTGTGTCCTAAACCGATGCTAGGAATCCCTCGTAGCCTGTGTAGAGCATTCGCCGAGCAGATTTTGCCGAAATCACCATGCAGGACCCAATCGCGTCAGTTGTCGGACTACTTGTGTAACAGAACACGGCTTCTCCAGGAAGGTGGAAGATGACTCGCTTCTGTGCACATTCTATAGTTGCCGAGCATGCGCTGAGCCAATCCATTCCCAAAATGATATCGTAGTCCCGCACATCAAGAACTAAAACATCAAGTGACAGCTTTCTCTCCCCAATACAGATATAACCACCTAGGCATGCTGAACAGACAGGTATTTTTGTACCAGATGGGGTGCTAACGCTTAAATCTAAATGCAACGGAGTCATTTTACATTGTTCTCCGTGGCAAAGTTTGTAGAAATAAAGCTATGGGTTGCACCTGAATCAAATAGAACGCGAGCAGGTATATTATTGAAAAGCAAAGTACCTGAAACGACGGTATCCGAAGCTAATGCTTCTTCCCGTGTCATGGTGTAGACTCGGCCTTGAGCTTGATTACGCCCTGGCTGAGGCGCAGCTCGGTTAGCTTGGTTTGCCGTAGTCTGATCTGGTTGTTGCGGTGGACGGAGCGGACAAGTACTAATCTGATGACCAGGATCACCACATCTGAGGCAAGTGCCGAGCCGTTTGCGACAGACATTCTCGGTGTGCCCTCTTCTGTTGCAGTATGTGCAACGCTGCCCCTGGTTTTCTCGCTGACGACCGCCGTTATTTTGACGCTTTGCAGCGTTGTTTTCTTTATCGTTGCCTTGGCGTTTGTGATTGGAAGTTTGCACAGCGCCGGCAGTAACGTGAGGATACTGCGGTTCAAGCGAAAGGGCATGGTTTAAGACTTCTCTTATCGTCTGATACTGCGGAACGGCTACGTGCCCGTGGATGCCAGGACGTAGCACTCCTTCGAATCGTCTGGCACGACTCGCTGCATCCGGTAGATAAGCGGTAGCAAATTTGGCCAGTTTGTTGAATTCTGCCGAATATTGCTTTACCGTCATACTGCCCTGCCGGAGTTGAACAAATTTGTTTTCCCGTTGACGGCGTACAGGTGGGGGTATAAACTCCTCCTCGAACGCGGCACGAAAAGTCATCCACGCGATCGTCTCCTCTCCATGGCCAGGTTGAAGAGATCGTCGATGCACGTCCCACCAGTCGTGCGCATTGAGGCAGAGCAATAATTGGGCACAGGTGACGCGCTTGTCTTCCGGCACTTCTAGGAGATAAAAATGATCTTCAAGCTCGGCGAGCCAATCTAGGGCCACGATCGGGTCCTCAGTCCCGTTAAATGGCGTGTTGCAGACCTTCTTGAAGTTGCCAAAGGTGAAGGCAGTCACTTCCCTTGTCCTTGGCGCTAGCGGTGTTTCGACTTCAAGCACTGGCTGCTCCACTGGTGTAGCTGTCGTTGTGGCAGAATGGTTGGAGGCCAGGGTCTGAACAAGCTGCTGCAGGGTATCTACCTGCTTTTGTTGGACTGAGAGCCAGGCCTCTAGGTTGCTCTCGAACTTGGCTTGGCGGGCATCATCCCTCTGTCGTTGCTCCGTGAATATTTGCATCACCTGCTGAAGGGAATCTGATCGAGACATGCCCCGTTGGCTCCGAGAGCTTCCTGAAGTTTCGGAACTGCTCTCCTGAGTCCTTGTCTCGCCTGGCGCCAGCGCTGATGGTTGCGCTTGCGTCGTTCCTTGAAAGGAAGGTAAATTACATCAGCATCATAATGTATTATGGACTTATTGCATGAACGTATCTCATTTTGGCCTAAACGAGTTCAGGAGTTGGCACAGGGATTCATCGTTAAGGAAACTTTTCCAGTTCAAGAGTCAAAGGAACTTTGAAGCTGTGCTCTGATACCAACATGTCATGCCCCGATTCCGTGGAATCGATAGTCGTCCCCGGGGCGTGACCGCCGTGCGGGCCTAGGTTGCGCACCGCACAAGGCTAAGTATTTTTATTTCGTATATCGAGCACATATTCAGAATACGCAGATAATTGAAACACATATTAAAACATGGAAAAGTTCTCTTTTTATTGATAATATGAACATCTATTACAAACTCCTTGAACTGAGTCATAAGGATTGCCTCTATGGCTTACAAAAGTGTTGACACAAAATGAGATAGCAGTCATGTACATTACATCCTTACTAAACTCAAAATATAAGACCTTGTATCGGAATGACTGCTTTGCCACGAAGTTGCATGGTTACTTGGTGGCTAGCTTCTTCTTCAAAATACTTCTTTAAAAGGTTGGCACGGTCGAGGCGTGCCTACAGCTTGGACTGGATTGGGGGTTTGTCTCCTGCTCCTCGCTCGGCTCTCCTTAGCGCGGGGAACCTGTTTCAACGAGGGTCAGTACATCGAAACGTACTGGTGAAGGTAAGCTAACCCAACTATACCAATCAACACGTTGTTTTAATAAAGCATGCATATTTGTGGGTTTCTATCTTGCCTTAGTTCATTTTTACAGCAAGAATTAGATATAGAAATCATTGAAATAACCTGCCACCGTTCGGTGACATTTACCTGCCCGTCTGAACCACCTGCATAATACTTACCTTGCCTTCCCTGTCAAGAAGACACAAGTTAGTAGCAACAGGTTTAAATATACGAGGGGATCACTGGCACATTGCCATAATGGACGGGCTAGTCTCGGGAACGAATGGCGTGCGGCACAGAAAACAGGAGGCGCCACAAGCCACTCCATCCGAAGTAGGCGACTATCGTGAGTTCCATCCGGATCAGATCGGTGCCAATGCCCCAGCGACCGTCCGCAGAAACTAAGACCTTGTGCACAAGTTGTCCGTGATCAACGTAGTACACTAAGTTAACATTTGAGGCAAATCAGGCACAGGGCAATAACAGGGCAAGGTCTACTTTAGCATAGTCTTCCTGTTGAGTTATTGCATTGAAGATGAGTTCTATACATAGCACAGTTTTAAGAAGAAAATATACATTCTAACTTATATTTATGCATATGATGAACATTCCAAACGAGCAAGCATGTAAGTAAGTAACCGTTCACAAGTTTTATTTGACAAGCATAACTTTACCCAAGTCTATTCCCTTTATTATCTTGAAGTCTTTTAGTTATTACTTGGTATCGTTTGATCGGGGCAAGCACGAATACAAGATATAGATGTGAAGACTAGCAAGTAGGGCTAGCTAATCGGGTTGGTAGCCACTCACTTTGGTAGTTGGAAGGAAAAGGAAAGAAGTGCTTTAGGAGTCCGCTCGAGCGACGCCTACTGCTTGATCACCTGCATTGCCACGAACAGCTGATCAATACTTCTTCCTCTCTTTCCGTTATCGGAATTGAAGAGCAGTCCTAAGAACGAAAGCAATGAAATACATCGAAACCGTTCAAGAAAATCCAAGCAAATCCGAAAACCAACTCAAGGCACGAAAGCAACAAGCGACAGCGAAAACTAGGCAACAAAGAATACAGCGGAGAGGTCCCTCCTGACTCTGCCGCTAAGTCGATCCCGGGGGCACGGTCCACTGAATATGGGAATCGATTCCGAAGAGACAAATCCATAACGAGGATGAGTTCTTGATTCAATCTATCCCGATCGAACGATACCGTCTTGTATTTCTTAGCCGCGCTCCCCGAATAGAGGGAACGGGGCACCACAGGAAGTGGCATTACGAGTAGGCACACACTCAACTCCCGGCCTCCCAAGGTAACTCTCCGGTCTCTGCAGACATCACTGACTAGGATGATACCACCCCCGGTCGTGATCTTGCTGAGTCTAGCTAAAGGTTCAGCATAAGATGGTGTCTAACAGCAAAAAATACAGACACAAAGCTATGGGAAGCCCCGGAATCAAATAAAGCAAGAGCTGAAATGGAATCAAGAAGAACACAGATCAAAAGAAGTCAATACAGTGCAAGTAACAATATTATCAAAGAAGGACAGTAATATTGCAAAAGAAAACAATTTCAGAAAAATTAAAGATAGCAAAAGAAATCAAGAAGGGTCCTAGTTGTGATTGAGCACACTCTCACTCAGCCTATATCCTATATCCTATTGCAGGTAAACCTAAAAACTAGACCTGCATGGGCCACCACCAAAAACGTGTCACGACCCGCACCCGGAAATCGGGCATGAGCCGTAGGTACGTCCAGCCTACGCCGCAGAATCGGCGGTAGAACGCTGTAAAGGTCCGTTCTAGGTCAACCATATCTATCTATATCTCACAGAAAAATCCGGCATGACCTCTCCAAAAGGAGGGCAACCACGCAATGTATATATATGAACTCTCAATCACAAAATCTAGGAGAAGAATATAAGCACGATATGATATAAACAAGAAACATAACCAAAGAGAGCAAGACAATATCCAAAAATATACAGTCCAAGGCTATAATAGCTACAACATTACACAACAACAAAAGAATAAGTACAATCATCCAAAATAAAACACTGGGACCAACCCAGGAAACCTACCTAGCTAACTAGGGTGCTAACGGCGTCTCCTCGGCGCACTCCTCCTCGGTCACGGGGTCACAACAGTCGTCAACACCCGGCCTGTAGAACGTCGGGCAATAATCCTTAGGATCCTCTGGAAAAAATATGCCCAGTCAGGACTGGAGCAAAGTACATAACTCTGAAAGCAACTCCAAATATATGGTAAGGTGTATATGACAAGCAATAGAAAAGTATACAAGATACACAGGAAATAAATATAAGCTGGAGCACAATAAGTAGCTGCAAAGTAAACTGGAGAACAATACAAGTAGTGGAAAAGTAACTGCAGGTGAGAAACATGAATACTAGCTAAGTGCCTTGAGCACAAGTTCGTTATGTGATCGGCTTAGGTTGCACATAAAAAACACTACGATAACTCTGTTATGCGTGAGTTGCATAACCGACATACACATGAATACTGTTTGGCTTTGATCACATAACCAACTCCTACTCTCCTCCCCCACTAATACCATTGGATCCAACCACAACACGCTACGTACATGATAATAGCTTGCGCACACGAAGGCGAGAGCACAAGAAGCACATGATAGCATATGAGAATCAATACCCGAAGCACATGATAAAATACACGTGATAGAGTACCCGCTGAACATGGTAAGGGGGATAGCATCTCATGACGGGATCCACTAGTACCAGCTCATGTAATAATATGTCAGAATCAAGTATCACAGTCCTAGAACAGGTGATATAAAGCTATCATGAAATGGAAACTATCAGAGGTAGGTACTCGCCTGATGTCCTGAGCAACTGATGAGGATCGAGATCAGGACCGGTATCGCAAGGACCTAATGCGAAAAGCAGAATTAAACAGGGTTCTAAGCATTTAAACTGATATAAAATAATTAAAAATAGACTTCCAGGGCTATTCTAGGTCGAACGGGTCAAACCGGTGAAAATTGGGTCAAAAAGTCACCCCGGGGTCCAAAAAGTCAACTCTAGGTCAAAACTAGGTCAAACGTTGACTTTTACGGTCAACGAGGACAATTATGGTCAAAGCTAGGTCAAACTAGGGTGCCCCTGAAATTCTAGGTTAAACCGAGCTCATTAAGCTACTAAACTCTCAAACTCGCCTAATCGAGATACCGGGATACCCTCGGTATCCGATACCTCATACTAGGCCACGCACCCCGCCTAAATCCGCTAAAACCTATGCTAGCACACGTAAATATATATATATAAACATATAAAAATCATTCCAATACATATCCTAGGCTAATGCTCAAATACCCCGCTCGAAACTCAATACCTTGGATATCTCAAGGTATTGAGATACCGCTCTCGAACCCCTCTAACTAGCTATCTAGCTAATGATTATATACCTAGTTATTAATCTAGGCTAGGTAATATATATATCTACCATATATATATATATATATATATATATATATATATAAGTATGTATATACCTATATATATATATATATATATATATATATATATATATATATATATATATATATATATATCCATACACATATACACAAATACCCTTTACCTTACCCATCACATAATATATATATATACTATCTAGATATCTCTTGGTATGCATATAACTATATGTATATAGATATATATATATATACCTTAGATAGATAACTACCTATCTACCTATGTATCTAATTATCTATCCACCTATCTAAGTAACTATCTATCTATCTAATAACCTATTGATCTAACTAGCTATCTAACCATCTATCTATCTTATCTATCTAACTAGTCTATCTATCTATAAATCTACTTATCTATCAAACTATCTAGCTAACTATTATCTCCCTCTACCTCGCTACTACCCGTTGCTACGCTGCATGCTTACTTGCATATGCTGCTATTGCTGCTGTTGGCTGCTCCACATGCTGCTGCTACTGCTCTTTGCTGCTGCTGCTGCTGCTCCCTGCTGCTGCTGTAGGCAGCAGCAGCTGCTACCCCCTGCTGGCAGTTGGCTGCCTCCCCCTCCATCACAAACACACACACACACACGCCTATATACTTATATATATATCACCCTATATATATATATATATATATATATATACACACATATATAACGATATACATATACTACTAGATAGATATATATACACACACACTTATATCTACTCTCTAACACTCACACTAACACACTCACAAACACACTAATACACACACACTTACAAATATATACATAGCTATATATATATGAACACACATATTAATATATATATATATATGCACACATACAAATATATATATATACACATATGCATATAAATATATATATATACATATGCACACACAAGCACACTTACACATATACATATATATATATATACATATAGACATATACACTAACACAACACAACACACAACAACACACAAACAACACGTCCCACTCACGTCCAACGACCCCGACACTCACCGACACCCTAAAATATATAAAATATAACTCAAAAACTCTAGCACACACTCCCCGATACTAATCCAACGCGCGTACAAGCTCGAAACGAGGAACCCAAGTCGAAATGGCCATTCGGTCATTTCGACGAATACATGGTGCGCGGCTCAGAAAACCTCCTGAAACGCACACCAAACAAACTCAGAATCGGCCCAAAATCTACCCACGTGCTCTACACGATGCCTAGATCCTAGAAAAAGTGCTCCCGTGTCGATTCTAGGCCCATGGCAGAAACGCGCATGCACTTAGAATCGGCGACGACGAAAAACCCTAATTTTGCCCGAAACGCCCGTTTCTCCGCGACACGGCTTCCCGTGTCCAAACGGAGACACGCACTCACCCTCAAGACACCCGACAACGTCTACCTAGGTCCTTCTAACCTAGGGCATCACCCAAATTGGGCCAATTTTGGATTTCACCCGATATCGACACAAAACCTAATGTCAAAGTCTCTAAACTCAACCAAACTAGTTCCAACTTCGTCCTACGGGTAGGCTTAGGGTCTAGAAAGGTTCTATAATACTAATTACACTATATAAAAGTAATTAGCAAGGGGAAAGTTAGGTTTTACCTCTTGGGAGTTGAAATCCCAAGGCCAAAGTCTCCGATCTACTAGAAATCACCTCCCTCAAGCTCCAAGCCACCAAATCTAGCTCCCACACTAGATATAAGCTCCTCACACCTAGGTTAGGGAAAATGCAAGGTTAGGACTAGCATAAGGAGAAGGAATGGAAGAAAGAAAGAAGAAAAATGGAAGAGGAACTTACTTGGAGAAGGAAGGAAGAAGTGGAGAAGAAGAAGAGTGAAGAAGAAGTGAAGAACCAAAGGGGGAAGAGGGCTGCTGTGTTCCACGGGAAAATAGGGTAGGTAGGGCCGGCCAATGTCCAAAAATGGGTTACATAAGTCACCAAATTCCCAAAACGCCCCAACTTGACTTGGTTTCGGGCTCTGGGTTCCAAAAGCACTCAAACTAGCTCCAAATCTCTCCCACTAACCTTCTAAAAATATAATAAATATTTCTAAGCCCCAAAATAATCCTCACAAGGGTGTTGGTCGGGTCGGACATGGGTCCACTAGGGTCTGACATGGGTCCAGGCTAGCCAAAACCCTAAAACAATCATTTAAAAAAATAATGCAAGCACTGAATAAATATAAATATAATTAATTAAATACAATACAAAATTTATAAAATAAAAATAAAAAAATAACCCTATTTTCTAGAATTGGGTAGTGACAACAAGTTACATGATTTAAAACTTAAGAATAATCAGGTCACAATCTAAAGGAACAACTCAAACTATCAGGTTCTAACTACTAAGTACATAATTCCAAGTTCAAGATTACAATTATAATCCTAGCAAGCTATATATCCTAACATAGAATAAAATCACTTGGTCTATAACCAGAGGTGTCAAGTGGCACGAGTTAGAAGATAAAGAATAAAAGAACACAATTAGTCGTCGCACAAAAGCGAGCGCTAAGGGTTCAGAGGAATAAGTCATAAACTAAATAAAAAAGACTCTGGATAATGTCATGGTTTCTTGAGGAAAGGTGGCTGCTATTCTTTGTGTTCGAGGTATGATCAAGAGAATGTTCTAGTCATTCCTCTTGGCTTCCTAAGATATTATTCTGCTAATATCAAGATAAGAAGCTAAAGTTGTAGTTTTTTAGTACTATCTCACCATTAAAAGCTAGGTTCAGTCCTAATGTTTAACCTTGATTTCTATTGGTTCCTCCATACTAGGGTCAAACACTATGGTCAAATTTCAAACTAAATCTAGTATTGTCTATACTACTTTTAAGTCATCCCTAATTATCAAGGGATAATGGTCAATCATTCTACAGGTAAGGGTTGCTAGGGTTCATTAGGTAGTCTAAACTTAATGATGTGTCAATGCCCTAGTTGTGTTCTTAATAGGAATGTTACCCTAATTATCATTCTATCAACAGGGATTTCTATATTCTAGCAGGGGCTATACTCAAGAAACTATCAGGGAAGCACATGAATCAAGCAGGATGTAATTATGTAAATAGAACAGACTGGAAGGAAGATAAGTCATAGTCAATTATGGATGAGATCCTATACTCTAATCCTAGGTGCAGGCTTGCTCGGTACAGTAACGTAACCGAGACAATATGCTCTGACCTGCATGGGCCACCACTAAAAATATGTCACGTCCCAGTCCCAAAAATACGTAGGACTAGGACACGTAAGCATGCCAGCCGTATGTATATGGCAACTCCATTATATGGAAACCATAATACCTGCGTACGCTGTATAATGAACAATAATTCACAAGTGGTAAAACTATCACAAGTCATAGGGTATAATCTAAATCTCATCCACAGATTCCAATGGAAATAAATAACCAATCTCTATGAAACTAGATCTCAGTATAAAGTATCTAGAGATGATCGTTGGATGGAAACAAATCCACTGCCGAACTAGAATATAAAATAAACAAGATAAATATAATATAGGTACAATATCTAACCATCACGAGGCTCGAAGAGAAGACCTCCTCAAAATATACGTAGCAAGTCTGGATCTGTGCTCCTGCGAATACTCGTGAACATCTACACCTGGAAAGGGACCAGGTCCTCAGAGGGACGTAACAAGATACAAAAATGCATGCCATAAAGTAAATACTGAATAAATAATGGGGGTGATCTAACCATCTAAGTGAATGCAATTTGAGGACAACTTAGTGCGTAGGGAAAGTATAGGCTAGACATATGCTGACGTAATTTGCCAATCGTCGTGACTGACTAGTAAATACCACATATACCCCCAGAACATGGGCACTCTGCAATCGTCCATCTCCGAGGAGCATGGTATCAATAGTATAACGTCCAATGTTCTTTAGAGTGTGGTATCTGTAAAATCATTAAGTAACATCCAACCCTCTAAAGAACGTGGCATCTGCAATATATATACGTCCGTATCACTCCGTCGAGTGCGGTATCTGTATAAAGGAGGTGGGTATCCCATACGCCTACTAGTCGTCCTCCCCGCCCAATGCAAATATCCAAGTCGTGAACACGATGTGGACATCTTGTACTATAATGCGAGTCTCTAAAGAAATAACAACTAAGCTAAATACCGTCACACGTGCTGCTCATACTGATGGCCAGTCAAGCATGAAGCACGCAACCCTACATGAACTCACTCTCTGACATGTAATAATACGTGTCAAGGCCTGGGGAGTCATATTGATAACTCCAATACTTTAGGTGGGTCCACTAGACACTAGGTCAGATACAAGTCCTAACGTCAACGTCTTCGTTGACTGCACCCGAGTCTTCTCGGACGCGCACAGTTATATAATATTAAAATAAATAAATATGCAACTAAAAATAACTGAATTTAAAAAGTACAATAAGGCAAGGTATTTTTGCTTGGCAAGAAAGCTGCGAAATATAACGTCCAGATGTCAAACACCAAGAGTCAGAAACTATGGTCTTAGAATGAACGTCTCCGGATGCTGAAATAAATATCACCACTATTTCCAGAATAAGCGAAATAGCTAGAAAATACTACCCTTTCGTCCAATTTGGACACAGGGGCAAAACGGTAAATTTGGGTCAAAGTGGGGTCCACTAGTGGCCCAATTTGTACCGAAAAGCGTGCCAAGGTAAAGGTCTCTAAATGGGACAAATTATAGGTCAAACAAACTCTAAATATCAGTACAAACTCAACGGTATGTCCAAATATGGTTTTCGATGAGTCGAACACAATTTTACCCAAAAAGTCAACCGTAGGGCCCGCCAATTGAAGACTTGGTCAACTGTCTCAGAATTACGTTAAAATTTGGTCACAGGACCAGCGTGATACCATGAGTCCAGTGGCGCAAGTTTTGTCGCATTCTGACGAGCACGCAATAAATGCTCAGGACTTTTACAAAAGTTGCGACACGGGAAGTTTTTTGCGGATACGGGCTGATACCGACGCGCACAAGCGTCCAAATCAGATTTTGCGAAATCCCACATGTCCGGGTATACTGTGCGCACCTTTTGGTATACTTGGTACACGACGGGGCGGTCCCGTTTGGCGGGGCGCGCTCCGTATCCAAATTTCTAGAATTTAGAAAAAGTAAATTTTGGGGATTTTCTACCTAATTTATTTAACATACAGCAGATAATAAATTATTGTATTTGACAAAAAATAAACTAGGTTAGGTGGTCTTCGCATACCAACAAGAAAATCTGAATTCGGATCTCTATGGTGGAAGATACGAGTCCGTGAACATAGGTAGTCACCGTAGTTTTCTGCGATACCCAAAAGTTGTCATTTTCCGTCAACTTGGACGCTGTTTTCACCTAGGTTTACGCGCTGAACGAGGTAAACTAATGCACAGGATTAAGAGAGGTATAGGTGGTGAACGTACTGGTGAAGACGGGGTCAAGTTTGGTTGAGCGAGGGCACGAGAAACGGAGCTGGAATACAGGTACTCTGTTGTCCATTTCTGCAGTCGTGGCGCACTGGAGTTGCGCGGCCACACGGGTGGCGCAGGACGGCTCCGACGGCTCTGGCTGGAGGCGGCGGTCGTCGTCTAGTCGGCAGCGGCTCCGGGGTCGAGATTAGAGATCTAGGGTTAGGGTTCGAGAAGTATAAATAGAGAAGAGAGGCAGCGGGGGGTTTGAAGCCGCGCGCGATTTTTGTAAACCGCGGCTTCTGTTGCTGTTTCTTTAGTTCTCTTAATGGGTCTGGGTGTGCGGGTTGGATATGGGTTTGGGTTTGAATCCATTAAGGATTTCAAAGCCATTTTCTTTTCTTTTTCTTTCTTTATTCCTTTTTTATAATTTTTTCTTTCTTTTCTAATAAACTATAAATTAAGCTGGCAACTGTCCAAAGGATCTCTTACATGGAATAAATTAAGAAAAATTTATAATGGCTCCATAAATCTCCTAAATGAACAAAGACCTAAAATAAAATTTTATAAATTCTATTTTCTCTAATTAGCTCATAATTACTATAAATAAAATAAATAATTAATAAAAAAGTTAATACGATTTTCAGAATTAGGGGTTTTACATATATATATTTGGAAGAAGAGGTAATTGTGAGCTCACCACATCTCGGCTCGTAGGTCCGCATATGAACCTACACCGCACTTGAACCGCAACTGCGCAGCAGCCATCACCAACTCACCACTTAATTTCTCCCAAAGGAGAATTAAATGGCGTCCAGGAGGCTCAAACCCGCAACCTCCTGGGTAATATGCAATATGCATCGGTCTTAACTACTAGGCTAGACGTCATGTGCTATATATATATATATATATATATATATATATATATATATATATATATATATATATATATATATATATACTTCCGAAGGAGAATTAAATGGCGTCCAGGAGGCTCGAACCCGCAACCTCCTGGGTAATATACATCGGTCTTAACCACTAGGCTATACGTCATCTGCTATATATATATATATATATATATATATATATATATATATATATATATATATATATATATATATATATATATATATATATATATATATATATATATATATATGGGTAAATGGAATATGAGCCATAAGCCATGCATATGTAGACCAATAAAAATTGATTCTTACATCCCATGTGCACCCATGTGTACTAGTACACTTTATTCCTATTGGTCCACATGTATATGACTCATGTATGAAGATGAGCACTATGTGCACATGTGTATATATATAGCATCCCACATACTCATACCGTTGGATGGTGCTTTAAGTCATATAATCTTAACCATTGATTTATTAATGGCTAATATTAGATGACTTAAAGCACACCCAATGGGTGTGAATGAGGGAATGCTTGGGGATGCAAAAAGTGTGGAGATGACTATCCTTATATATATATATATATATATATATATATATATATATATATATATATATATATATAAAAGCAATAATGTATCAAACAATCTCAACCACACATAAATGTGTGGTCAGAAATCATCCCATAAAGTTACTGACACATCAACATACTTTATAACCACACGTTTCAAAAATATGTGTGGCTGAGATTGTTTGGTACAATAAATGATACAATAAGCCTTGGTATAATATCATCTTATATATATATATATATATATATATATATATATATATATATATATATATATATATATATATATATATATATATATATATATATATATATATATATATATATAGAGAGAGAGAGAGAGAGAAAGGGGGGGGGGAGAGGGACAGAATATTGCACCAAGGCTTATTGTATCATAATTGCACCAAGTAATCTCAGCCACGCAATTTTTTGAAATGTGTGGTTATAAAGTATGTTGACGTGGCAGCAACTTTATGTGTTTAAGATTGCTTGGTACAATATTGATACAATATCCCATCTTATATATATATATATATATATATATATATATATATATATATATATATGGTACTCGACAAATAAAAGGGTACTCGAATTAGTAATTGGTTATAGTTGTTGGTTGTAGACTTGTAATAATCATGAATCTAAATATGCCTATATATACATAAAAAATATATAACGTTTAGGTTCCATTTGCTAGAAAGGATAGAAAAGTAGAAGTAAGAAAAAGAGTATAGATATACTTTTCATCCATAAAAAAAAATGAAGGGGTGCATTTTTTCTCTGTTTGGTATGAACAAAAAAGTAGAAGCAAAGAAAATAAAACATATAGATTTTACCAATAATATCTTTAACTAAAAAAATACTTATTTACCATTTTATTTCATTGGATAATTTTTAAATAATATAATTTATTTGGAGTATAATGGTAAATTATGATAAATCTTTATTTTTTCTTCCATTTTTTTGATGGATTGAATTTGGAAAAATAATCCCTTCACTTTTTCTTCCTATATAAAAAAAACAAAAAAACATCATTCTCTTCCATTTTCCTTTGTTGTATTTTTTTTCTAACCAAACGGACTGTCCAAAGCAAATATCATTTGTTGTAGTGAAAATTCATATGCATTATTTGGTCAATAAGGTTAAATTTTGTAGAAATACTTAATTTATTTATTTCTCAAAGAGGGGGTACATATATATAGGAGGAGGCTAGCCTCCTCCTCCTTACTTTCCATCCAATGTGGGACTAAATAAGTTTCCATAACTCAACACTCTCCTTCAAGATGGATAATAGATATCAATCATCCCCATCTTGTTACAAAAGATGTCAAATTCTCTATAACCTAAACCTTTAGTTAAACAATCAATTAACTGCTCCACTAATTCAACATAGTTCAAAGTCAAAACTTTTCTATTCAGCTGCTCCATAATGAAGAACCGATCAATCTCCATATGTTTGGTGCGATCATGCTAAACTGGATTATTTGCAATATCAATTGATGATTTTTTGTCAAACCAAAATTGCAGGGAATCTCCTCTAAACAAACGCATCTTAGCCAACAAGCTCTTCACCCACATCATCTCGCACAGGCTACTATCATAGCCCTGTACTCTGCCTCAGCTGTAGTCCTAGATACTACATCTTACTTTTTTTTGCGCCAAGATACAAGATTGCCTCCAACAAAAATACAGTAACCTGTAATGGACTTGCGATCGTCCATACAACCCGCCCAATCGGCATCACAGTAGCCTTCAATTCTCAGATGTCCAGAACTTCTGAACCATAACCCCTTTCCTGGGCTTCCTTTAATATTTCTGAGAATTCTGCGAACTGCCTCCATATGCTGCTCTTTGGGATCATGCATATATCTACTCACCACACTCACGTCATAAGTAATATCAAGTCTCGTATGACATAGATATATAAGCCGATCATCTAATCTTTGATATTGCTCCTTACTCATCGAATCACCACCCTCAGCACACAACTCGTGATTCTGCTAAATAGGAGTAGAAGCAACCTGCAACCCAGCATTCCTGTCTCTGAAAGAAGGTCCAGAGCGTACTTTCGCTGAAAAAATACTATAACCTTTCGTGACCTTGCAATTTTAATTCCGAGGAAGTACTTCAACTGCCTCAGATCATTAACTTCAAATTCCTTTCCAAGTATTTTCTTCAGCCATAGGATCTCCTCAGTATCGTCTCCATTAATTACAATGTCATCAATATAGACAGCAAGAACAGTGATAAGAGTCTTTGAGTGCCTGTAAAACACAATATGATCTCCATTGCACTGCCTATACCCCATACCACAGACTACAAGCATGAATCTATTAAACCATGCTCTCGGAGACTACTTTAACCCATACAAAGACTTTTTCAATTTGTATACCTTTCTTGTTGCTTGTGAATTAGCAAGTCTTGGTAGAATCTCCATATACACCTCCTCTGGGAGATCCCCATACAAAAAGGCATACTTGACATCTAGCTGATGTAGTTGCCAATTGAAGTTGGAAGCACATGACACCAACACTCTCACAGTGCTCATCTTTGCTACTAGAGCAAATGTCTCGTCATAGTCGATACCATAAGTTTGGCTATAGCCTTTAGCAACCAATATGGCCTTGTACCTGTCAATTTTTTTCCTCTGGAGTTTGCTTAACAGTATAAATCCATTTACATCCAATAGCACGCTTTCCAGCTGGCAGTGGTACCAGCTCCCATGTGTCATTCTTCTTCAAGGCCTGAAGTTCCTCCTGTATGGCACTCAACAACCTAGGATCTTGCTTAGCCGCCTGCCAGTTGTTAGTTACAAGCACTGAATCTAATGATGCAAGGAATGACTTATATGCAGGTGGAGTGGATGCATATAAAATTTTAATGTCAGTATCCCAACTACAAAACTTAGCTAAAGGTTTTCCAGCATTGACTCTAGAAGTTCTACAAATCAAGACATGAGTATTAGAAGAATCAGAGGAGGAATTGTTACCAGGTGACTATGGTGGATAGGTTGAAGAAGGTCCTAGATAAGAGGGACTTGGGACATTAGCATTTGTGGGTACTGGCCTAGGCATAAAAGGAGGAAGCTCATGCTCTCTACATACTCTCAACTCCTCCTGACTGTCGGCTCCCCCTGAGACACCATCACTCATTGGTGACTCAAAAGGACATAGAATCATACCAACCATGATGCCACTCTCATTATCCCCCTCTCAACTAGCATTAGTAGAGCCATCATCGAACAAGGAACTTAACTCCATCTTCTCCCTATAAAATGGTTTAAACTCCCAGAAGGTCACGTCCATACTGACAAACAGTCTTATTTCAGTAGGACAACAACACTTGTATCCTTTCTGACTTGATGAGTAGCCCACAAAGATATATTTAACTGCTTGTGGATCCAGTTTTCTCACCATTATTTTGTGATCTCGCATGAAATATGTGCAGCCAAACACTCTGGATGGAGCAATAAAAATATTAGAGCTCAAGAGCATCTCACATGGTGTCTTCATCCCTAATACTCTTGACGGTATCCTGTTAATTAGATAAGTCGCTTTCATAACAACCTCACTCCACAAGAACTTCGGCACATTCATTGTCAGCATCAAGGAATGTGCCACTTCTAGTAGATGTATGTTCTTGCGTTCAGCCACCCCATTCTTTGCAAGAGTGTCTGGGCAAGTGGTTTGATAAAGAATTACCTGACTAGAGATAAAATTAGCAAACTCTTTGTTGGTGTACTCAGTCCCATTATATGTTCGAAGAATCTTCGTATTTACTCCAAACTGGGTCTTCACATACGCCGAGAAGTCTTAAAAATATTTGTACACCTCAGATTTCTGCTTAATCATGTAGATCCAGGTCATACGTGAGTAGAAATCAATGAAGGTAAAAACTATCTAATTCTACTGATGGAAGTAGTAGGACACGGTCCCCAAACATCAGAATAAACAAGTACAAATGGCTCAAGACTTCGTAGACCAACCATTTTATAAGTAGAACGTGTATGCTTCCCAAGTTCATAAGCATTACAAAAAATAACCTTTTTGTCTACTTTATGCATTATCTCAAGTTCTAACTTATTCAAACTATTAAAAGATCCAATCAACAATGTTGAAGCATTATTTTTATCTTTGGCCCTCCACTAATAGTATCATCGAGCATTGCAGCCTCCCTTTCCAGGTACCAAAGGCCATCACGTCAGATGCCAGTCCCAAGCCACTTCCCCGTAGCCTTCTCCTGAAAAGAACACATATCCCAATCAAAAAGAACAGTATAATTCAATTGATCAATGAGAGAGCTAACAGAAAGTAAGTTGACCGAAAATAAAGGAACATACAAGACAGATGACAGGGTAACAGATAAAGTATAATGGACTGAGCTAGTACCCCTGATGGGTTGGGATGTCCCATCAGCAGTCTCAACTATCTCGGATGCATATGTTTGCTCGGATAATATAATACAAACTCACTAGATGCACCTGTGATATGCCTAGATGCACCTGAGTCTATGATCCAATCAGTATGAGATTTAGTGCATGCAAGTGCCTGAACCGGGATACCGTTGCCCATATGAGAAGCGTAACTAGTAAATTTACCAAGGTAGGTAGTGTCAGCCAAATCCTGAGTGGCCTATCCCTTGTCCTTAGAACTCTCAACCTGAAGCTTGAACTGAAGTAGTTCCTCTAGCTCTATTATCTTGGCTCCAGTCATCTTAGTAGTGGTCTCCTATGGCACAGCTAGATGAGCAACTCCCCGGCCTCCATGTCCCCTGTCTCCTTGACTTGTACATCCACCTCTCTATCCAATGCCTCCACGACCACAACTAGAATTGCGAGGTTGAGGGCAGTTATAGCTAAGGTGCCTTTTCTTTCCGCAATTATAGCACTCCCTGTCATCGCTGATGGGAGCACTAGCAATCACCAATTCTGAGCGGACAGTGGGCGAGGTCTCGCCTTTCATCACTTTATGTCTGATCTTCTCTTTCTACATCAATGCAACATCCTCATCCAAGGATGAAAAAGATGGCAGATGATACATTGTTTCCGTATTAGCCTTAAACTGTGGGTTCAGACCCTTGAGAAAATGAGTCACACACCTACGCTCAAGGTATTATTTTCCAAGGAGAACATCTGCCAGGTTTTGCAATGATAGCGGATCATAGTGATCCAAGTCTGCCCATAAGCGACGTAGGTCCGCTGCATACTAGAGTACTGTCTTCTCCCCCTGTGCAGTAGCATCAATCTTTTTCTCAACTTCCATCAACAACATGACACTTCTAGCACCAGAGTACATCCCAGCCAATGTCTTCAAAACATCAGCTGCACTGCAGATTGGCTCCACCATCCCATCTATGGATAGAGACACAGAAGTCAGCAGCCCAGAAACCACTAGAGAATTAAGGTGACTCCATATACTTCACTCAGCACTCGTCTTATCATATGGCTCAGTACACTCTCCCTTCATATATTTTTGAAGTCCCTTGGTCCGAAGGTTCAACAACGCCCTCCCAGACCAACTTAGGTAGTTTTTCGTTCCCTCAAGTTTGATGTCATTGGGTAGCAATTGTGTAAACCCCCTGAAATTTAGATAAGTTTATTTTAGTAATTTATTATAATTATAATCATTAAAATAATTTATATAATTTAAAAACCCTTTAGTGTAGTCTTAATGCCAGGAATACAATACTATATTTTTCTTTCCAACCAACTTTGCATAATAGGCTTAGCTGAGCCAAATTAGGCTCATGGCATGTATGTCTTACATAATTTTATAAACCTACACTTCGTTTTGATCGCACAACAACCGCGATGCTTTTTGACTCAAAAATATGATACTTGGACATTTTTTCGTTGCGGTGATTTAGACGAGCAACATAAACCCAAACTTTGACACTGTCTTTTATAACACCTAGCCTAACACGACCAACTATGCACATGTCATTGGTGTCACATTTATTTGAGTCCCCGTAGGCTCTAAAAAATTAATATAAAAATACTATACATTTTAATTAGTCAAAATTGACCATTTTGATTAAATGCACCTGACCGAGCCCGAAACCCCAACTTGAACACTCAAACCAACATGTCTAACTCATGCACAACACCATACACCCATCCTCCACCTTCCTAATCACTAAACACCATTTTTTCTCACACCAAATCCCACTGTTTACCTACTTTTATTTTAATTTTAGCATAAACCTATTAATAACATAACCCTTGTACAATCTTAACTAACTTGCACCATGTGCTCACTCAAATAGGGGAGGGGGCGACCGCAGCCAAGGAAGAGGGATTGGGTTCTAGGGGGAGTTACATATGACCCTTGGTTTTTTTTAAAACCCCAACATTTTACCTCCCCTCCCATTCATTACTACCTATAACTATTATACTCCTAAGGAGGTGTAACTCCCATTCGGCCAACTCCAACCCAACCGAACCTCCATCTCCCTCTTTCCTCCACCACTCGATCATCCCTTTCTCCATCTCACCGGAGCCACCGCGACCTCAATGGAGCCACCGCGACCATCGAAGCCAATGCGGCCACCGCGAGCATAGGCAGCAGAAGCAACAGTAGCAGCGTTTCGTAAGGCACACTTCGAGGTATGAGCACGACCTCCTCGCTCGATTATTTTATGAGCTTCTTGTCCATATACATTCATAATATGAAGGACCTCAAACCCCTTCAAGAGTTTTGATTTCAAGTAATTTATAATCGAATAAAGTCGACCCGAAAGCTAGGCAAAGAATTAACTTCGCGACAGTTTTAAAACAGTCCAAATACCCATATTTCGAGATCAATAACTCCCAAACAATGATGCCGAATCAAGTGATTCTTTTTCCTGTGTGAAAATAATCTAACGAAGTTTGTTTCCCAAAATTCTTGATATGGGGTACGTCCCGCCAAACGAGGCCACGTCGTCACGAGTGGATTTCACCGAATGGTGCGTAACATAAATTCGGACGTGTGGGTTTTTATAGAACTTGATTCGGACGTATGTGCACGCCGGAATCAACGTGTATCCGCAAAAAATACCGTATCGACCTATTTTGACACCTTACCATAACTTCGAGTGTACTCGTCGGTTCGCAATAAAACTTGTTCTATTAGATTCGTAACGGTACACTGGTCCTGTGACCCAAGTTCGGTTCGAATCTGAGAACGTTGACGAAACATCATTTCGTGGGCCCCACGGTTCTACATGACGAGCGATTCCTTGATCGGCTCATCGGAATCTAGTTCTTCCGTTGATTTTGAATTATCGTTTCGGACTCATAGACACTAAGTTTGATAATTTGGAGTACTTTGGCTTTGACACATTTTTGGTGCGAAGTGGGCCACATGTGGATCCCGCTTTGACCCAAAACTGTCAATTCTGCCTCTATGTCCAAATTGGACTTATGGGTAGTCAATTCTAGTTATTTTATGTATTCTAAAAATATTGGTGATGTTTGTTTCAGCATCCGGAGGCGAACTTGCAGATTCCACTTTTCCAGGAGTAGTTGACAGAATTCAGAATCCAGGCAAGTGTACCTTGCCAAACTTACAGTAGATCTTGTTATATTATCCTTTTGTATTTCTTCCATATATATATATATATATATATAATATATATATATATATATATATATATATATATATATGGAAGAAATATAAAAGGATAATAAAATAAGATCTATATATATATATTCTTGTGATGTACCTGTTCAACCTAAGGTCGTGAGACATTGCTTAGCGTCTGAATAAGATTCGGGTGCCACCGCCATACGCAGAGTTGTGTAACGTCACTTAGAGAGTTGATTCCATGATCCTATTTTTTACGTGCTTGCTATACCAAGTAAGTTAGACTGTAGGACACTTGACACTATTTCATGTGACAGAATCTTTGCTTGAGTTATTCATGGTGATTCTGTATAGGCTTACAGGATTCGTGATATGAGACTTGCATATATAGAGATATCATTATGACTCGTTGTACTAGCTAGAGGTCATGATCTTGCGTGTTATGGACATGAGATACGTGATTACATTGGGTGGAGCGACACACATGCTATAGGCTGATTATGTTTATATATATACTATGTTACTGGAGCTACTTTAGTCTCTGTATCAGAGCTTGGCATATTTACTGGCCCTACGAGATACTACTTGCTGCTATGGGCTCCCCAACACAGACCCTTTAGTTGTCTCATCCTGAGTATTAGTGATGCTCTAATTATTGTATTTCATTTAGCTGGTTCATAGCTTGTCCTGAGGATCTGTTTTTACTTACTGTATTTCATTTGGCTTGAGTGTTTATTATACCTTGCTATGTCCCCTGAGGACCTGGATCCGGATTATGTTTCCAAGTGTAACATAGGAGAGTTACCCTGAGGTTTACGGGACATGAGCAGACGTTGGAGCGGTACTTGCACCAGAGGATGAGGTTGTGCCAGAGGACTTCTCCTGAGTACTCAGTTATCTATTTAGTTTATTCATGCTTAGTGTTATTTTATATTTGGACTTCTGGATATATGTATTTGTGTTATTTCTTTTTTCTTGTTGTGATGGGTTGTTCCCCGAGACACTACTTATTTGGACTTGATGATGGACTACTTTCTGTTATCTAGTATCTTGACTGGTCTATCATATTATATTGTAATTATTGTCTCTGGATGAGATTAGAATTATACTGAGATAAATGATGTAGGCTTATAATTATACTTATTACAGCTTAAGTACACTCTAACGGGTCCATTAAATTGGGTTTGCCCATTGGAGCTGTGTTGCTGGCCATTGTCACGTGGCTAGTCCCTTGGTATTTTGAGACTGGAATGTGACATAGTTTTTATAGTGGCCCATGCAGGTCCAACGAATATATATTGCTTTGGATTCCAATCACAAAATCGAACAAGCCTACAAATTAGGATAGAATAAATTATAAACTTTTATCCACTTGTTGACCTGTTCTTGACCTCTATATCGTATTCAAAATAATTTTTTGACTCACATCCTGCCTTGATTCCTCTGTGCAATTCTCATATTTACTTTATGTACAGGATAATGGATCCACTAACTAGTGACGATACTGCCATGAGAACCCCACTGGGTGCGGTGATTACTTATGATGATGGGGTGACACCATTGGGTGGAGATCCATCCACTCAACAAAGTAATCCGGATGATCATGATGCTCGAGGTTTCAAAGAGATGATATTCTACCACCACCGTAATTCACTCCATCGATGCTAGCCTTCTCGCCAGAGCAGCCTATGGAAGGACAGCATCTATTTCAGATGTTATATGCAATGATACAATCTCAACAGCAAATTCAATAAGAGGCTCAGCATCACCAGTCAGAGAACCTGAGGAACAGTATAGTGACCGCACTGGAGCAAGCAACCCCATCAGCTAGACGGCCATCGATGGGATCTATCACTGATTTCTGCCAACTGAAGCCCCATACATTTTCTGGCAAGGAGGGGCCCACTGAAGTTCATGAGTGGCTCACAAACACTCAACACCAATTAGAAGCAGCTGAGCTTCCAAGGGAGCATTAGATGACTGCCGTCAGGATGCAGTTGATAGGCAATGCACATCACTGGTGGCTATCTGAGGAGAAACGGCTCAGACTAGAAAAAGTTAATTGCGAGGAATTCTTTAGACTCTTCCAGGAGATGTATATTACATCTATTGCTAGAGGGAACTTCGGGATAAGTTCAACCACCTCACTCAGAGCAATATGACTGTGGAAGAGTACAATGCGGAGTTCATTCGGTTGAGTCATTTCGCCCCTACTCTGATCTCGACAAAAGAGGAGAAGGCAGAATAATTCTTTGATAGACTTAGCTTTCAGTTGTATAGGTTGATCGGCTTAGTTGCACCTACTTCTTACACGAACGTTCTTGCCGCAGCCCGACGCATGGAGCACGTCACCATGAGAGAGTCCAGCCAGAAATGGCCGTTCACATCTGCACCCAGAGCACCACAGAAAGGAGCTGCAAAAAGACCTCACATGCACCAGCCACCCAGAGCAGCTCCGCAGACACTGCCTACATGTCTATATTGTGGCAAGCGAGGTCATTACACGAGCGAGTGCAGACAAAAGTTAGGGCTATGCTTGGTTTGCGAATACAGCCAACATTCAGCCAGAGATTGCCCTGAGCGTCTTGAGGGAGCACCGATGGTAAACCGACAAGCTTTACCAGCACTGAGACCAGCCCAGCAGCCACCTAGGCCAGTTTATCCAGCACTTGGAGCACCACAGACGGGAGTTAGAGGAGTCAGACCACCAGCTCCAAGAGGGTATCAGCCGAGGCCACCTTTGGCACTACAAGTAGCACTATTCTAGCAGGCTCAGCAGCAGAGAGGACCAGCTCAGGGGCGAGGGCAGGCATTTTTCATGACTATTGAAGAGAAAGCTACTACAGGAGAGGTCATCGCAGGTACTATATTAGTAGCTTCATTATCTGCTATTTTATTATTCAATTCTGGAACATCGCATTTATTCATAGCTGCTAGATTCGTAGCCACGTATAGAGTAGCTACCACATCCCTTCCAAAGACTATGAAAATCTTACATGAGGTAAAATTATCCCAGTTAGTGATATTTGTAGATCTTGTTCGGTAGTAGTTTGTGGGCGAGAGATGCGAGCTCAATTCTTGATCATCTCTATGTCGGATTATGATGTTGTACGTGGTATAGACTGGATGGGGCAGTACCATAAGAATCTAGATTGTCGGCGTAGACATGTTATATTTTAACCGTCTGGTCATCCGGAGTTTGAATTTCTTCGGGGAGCCAAAGAGCAAGGTGTTCAGCCTACACTTAAGGCACTCTCTGTAGAAGGGGAGCCCAAGTACCCAAATGTGGTATCATAATTTATGGATGTATTTTTTGATGATCTTCCAGGATTACCACCTGATCGGAAAATAGAATTAACCATAGACTTGACTCATGGAGCAGAGCCTATCACTTCATCAGTGTACCGGGTAGCACCTAAGGAGTTAGTAGAATTGAAGAAGCAAGTTAATGATCTTCTGGAGAAGGGTTTTATTTGGCCCAGTATTTCACCATGGGGAGCACCTGTACTATTTGTGCCAAAGAATGATGGAACGGTATGCCTGTGTATTGACTACAGGGTACTAAATATTATAACCATCAAGAACCAGTATCCATTGCCACGCATTGACGATCTGTTAGATCAATTGAGTGGTGCTTGTGTATTCTCAAAGATCGATCTTAGATCCGGTTATCATCGGATTAGAGTGCAAAAAGAGGATATACCAAAGACAACCTTCAGGACAAAGTACGGACACTATGAGTTCTTAGTTATGCCGTTTGGTTTAACCAATGCGCCAGCTATGTTCATGAGTTTGATGAACAGAGTCTTCCATCAGTACTTGCACAAGTTCGTGGTTGTGTTTATTGATAAAATCTTAGTATACTCCAAGAGCCACGAAGAGCACGAGGAGCATCTCAGAATTGTACTGGAGACGCTAAGGCAGGAGAGACTGTACGCCAAGCTTAGAAAATATGAGTTTTTTCTGGATAGGGTGCCTTTCCTGGGACATATTATCTCGAAAGAAGGACTTTCAGTTGATCCGGAGAAGGTTGCTGCAATAAAAACTTGGCCTACACCTACATCAGTTACGGAGGTGAGAATTTTTCTCGAACTTGCTGATAGTATAAGAGGTTCATGGAGAACTTCTCAAGGATTGCAGAGCCTATTGACGCGTAAGGACCATGAGTTTCAACGGATGGAGGATTGCTAGAAGGTCTTTGAGGAGTTAAAGAGACGATTAACGACAGCACCGATCTTGACTCTTCCTTCAGGATCGAAAGGATACGTAGTTTATAGTGATACGTCAGGTGGTGGACTGGGATGTGTTTTGATGCAGCATGGCAAAGTTATCGCTTATACATCAAGGCAGCTGAAGGTTCATGAGAAAAACTACCCGATACGTGATCTTGAGCTAGATGCAGTAATATTTGCATTAAAGATATGGAGGTACTATCTTTACGGAGAGAGGGTAAAAAATTTCATGGATCACAAAAGTCTGAAGTATGTCTATACTTAGAAAGTGCTCAACATGAGGTAGAGGCGTTGGTTTGAGTTGATGGTCGATTTTGATATAGATTTGCAGTATTATCCGGGCAAGGCGAACGTTGTAGCAGACGCACTCAGTAGGAAGCCCACAGTTTATTTCTTGATGACGCAGCCCCAGTTATTAGTAGACCTACTGGAGCTCAGAATAGAGGTTATTTTGCCAGGATAGAGTGGGCAGTTGGCTAATCTTGAGGTTAATTCATCACTAGTAGAGAGAATTAAAGTGGCATTGCCTACAGATGCTAGGTTCCAGAGACTTAAAAAGAGGACAGAAGACGACATGCATACGGGACTTCAGATCTATGAGGATGGGACGTTAAGGTACGAAAATTGTCTCTATCTTTTGAATAGGTAGTTGAGACATGAGTTAATGTCGGAAGTACATAGCTCCATGTACTCAATTCATCCGGGAGGTACGAAGATGTACCAAGATTTAAGGTAGTACTATTGGTGGCATGGGATGAAGAGAGAAATTGTGCGGTTTATGGCAAAATGTTTGGTCTATCCGCAGGTTAAGGTCAAGTATCAGAGAACCGCTGGTATGTTACAACCGCTTTCCATCCCTGAATGGAAGTGGGAACATATAACTATGGATTTTATTACAGGCTTTCCAAGGAGCCCCAGTGGGAAGGATGTCATTTGGATTATTGTAGATCGACTCACCAAATCAGCATATTTCTTGCCGTTCAGAGTTGGACAGTCCACATAGATTCTAGCCGATATGTATATTCGACAGATCGTAAGGTTACATGGAGTACCAGTTAGTATTGTATCGGATCGTGACTCAAGATTCACATCTCATTTCTGGCGGAGCATACAGGATAGTCTTGGCACTTGACTTAAGTTCAGCACTGCTTACCATCCACAGACAGATGGTCAGTTGGAGTGCACGATCCAGATCCTAAAGGATATGTTGAGATCATGCATATTAAACTTTGAAGGGCTTGGAAAGACCATTTGCATCTGGTAGAGTTCTCTTATAACAACAGCTACCATGCAAGCATCCAGATGGAATCTTTTGAGGCATTGTACGACAGAAAGTGCAAGACTCTTATATGTTGGATGGATGTGGGTGAGTGTCAGATACTCGGTCCAGAGTTGGTAATGCAGACAGTGGAGAAGAAAAAGAAAATTAAGAACCATCTGCGGGAAGCTCAGGATAGACAGAAGCACTGGGATGACACAGACTGCCGACCTTTGGAGTTCAAGGAAGGAGAGCATGTGTTTCTGAAGATCTCACCTAATCGGGGCACTATTCGATTTGGGAGCAGAGGCAAGTTGAGTCCAAAGTATATTGGACCTTTTGATATTCTTGAGCGTGTTGGTGAGGTGGCATACCATCTTGCATTATCCCCATCTCTAGAGGGAGTGCATAATGTATTCCATGTATCACAACTGAGGAGGTACTTGACTGGCCCAAGTCACGTAGTTGATCATTCTGAGATTTTAGTAGGTCTGAGTTTGACTTATGAGGAGCAGCCAGTTGGGATACTGTATACTAGTGAGAAGACGTTGCGGGAACAGATGATCAGACTGGTTCAGGTAGCTTGGAAGCATCACTCTCCAGGTGAATCCACTTGGGAGCGAGAGGACGTCATACAATATCGTTATCCTTATTTATTCGAGGATGCAGGTATGACCTAAGAACTACCCATAGATTACCATATCTTTATAAATTCCTAGAGTAGTTTAAATTCTTACTTGCGATGATGCAATTCTTTTAAGGAGGGTAGATTATAAACCTCCTAAAATTTAGATAAGATTATTTTAGTAATTTTATTATAATTGTAATCATTAAAATAATTTTTATAATTTAGAAATCCTTTAGTGTATTCTTAATGCCAGGAAAACAATACTAGCTTTTTTTTTCCAACCAACTTTGTATAATAGGCTTGGCTGAGCCAAATTAAGCTCATGGCATATATGTCTTACATAATTTTATAAACCTACACTTCGTTTTGATTGCACAACAACCACAACCCTTTTTGACTCAAAAATATGACACTTAGACACTTTTCTGTTGCGGTCAATTTAGACGAGCAACATGAACCCAAATTCGACACTGAATTTTATATCCCCTAGCCTAACACGACCAAATATGCACATGTCATTGGTGTCACATTTATTTAAGTCCCCGTAGGCTCTAAAAAATTAATATAGAAATGCCGTATATTTTAATTAGTCAAAAATGACCATTTTGATTCATTGTACTTGACCGAGCCCGAAACTCCAACTTGAACACTCAAACCAACATGTCTAACTCATGCACAACACCATACACCCATCCCCCACCTTCCAACTCACCAAACATCATTTTTTCTCACACCAAATCCCACTTGTTGCCTACTTTTATTTTAATTTCATCATAGTTAATAGCATAACCCTTGGATCATCTTAACTAACTTGTGCCATGTGCTCACTTAAATGGAGAAAGGGGGGACCGACGGAACCCAAGGAAGATGGATTGGGTTCTAGGGAGAGTTACATATGACCCTTGTTTTTTAAAAACTCTCAACCTTTCACCTCCCCTCCCATTCATTACTATCTATAACTATTATACTCCTAAGGAGGTGTAACCCCCATTCGGCCAACTCCAACCCAACCAAACCTCCATCACCCTCTTTCCTCCCCCACTCGGTCATCCCTTTCTCCACCTCACCGGAGCCACAACGACCTCAACGGAGTCACCACGACCACCGGAGCCACCGTGACCACCAGAGCCACCACGGCCACCGCGAGCACTGGTAGCAGCAGCAACAGTAGCGTCTCGTGAGGCACACTTCGAGGTATAAGCACGATCTCCTTGCTCGATCATTTCACGAGTTTTTTTCTTATATATTTACAATATAAAGTACCTCAAACCCCTTCAAGATTTTTGATTTAAAATAATTTATAATCGGAGAAAGTCGACCTGAAAGTCGGGCAAAAAACTGACTTCGTGATAGTTTCAAAACAACCCAAATGCCCATGTTTCGAGATAAATAACTCCCAAACCGTGATGCCGAATCGAGTGATTATTTTTCCTGTATAAAAACAACCTAGCCAAGTTTTAAACCCTTTAAATACTTTATTTTATTAGGTGTCGTTCTGTGATTAATTTAGAATAGAAAACTGTCAAAAAAACTTGATTTCTGGAAACCCAAAATTTTTGATACAGGGTGCGTCCCGCCAAATGAGGCTACGTTGTCGTATGCGGATTTTACTAAATGGTGCATAAAATAAATGCAGACATGTGGGTTTTCGTGGAACATGATTCAGATGTGTGTGCACGCTGAAATCAACGTATATCCGTCGAAAAATACGGTATCGGCCTATTCCGACACCTTGCCATAACTTTGAGTGTACTCGTATGTTCGCAACAAAACTTATGACATTAGATTCGCAGTATTGCGCTGGTCCTGTGACCCAAGTTTGGTACAAATCTGAGAACGTTGACAAAACATCATTTTGTGGGCCCCACGGTTCCACATGACGAGCGATTCCATGATCGGCTCATCAAAATCCAGTTCTGGATATTTTGTTGGTTTCGTATCATCGTTCCAGAATCGTAGACACTAAGTTTGATAAATTTGGAGTAATTTGACTTTGACACATTTTTGGTACGAAGTGAACTACATGTGGACCCCGCTTTGACCCAAAACTATCAATTCTGCCCTTGTGTCCAAATTGGACTTATGGATAGTCAGTACTAGATATTTCATGTATTCTAAAAATATTAGTGATGTTTGTTTCAGCATCCGAAGGTGAACTAGCATATTCCACTTTTCCAGGAGTAGTTGACGGAGTTCAGAACCTAGGCAAGTGTACCTTACCAAACTTGTAGTAGATCCTGTTATATTATCTGCTTGTGTTTTCTTATATATATATATATATATATTCTTTTGATGTACATGTTCAACCTAGGACCGCGAGACATTGCTTAGCGTCCGAACAAGATTCGGGTGCCAATGTCGTACGCGGAATTATGTAACGTCACTTAGAGAGTTGATTCCACAATCCTATTTTTTACGTGCTTGATATACCAAGTACGTCAGACTGTAGGATACTTGACACTATTTCATGTGACAAAAATTTTTCTTGAGTTATTCATGGTGATTCTGTATAGGCTTACAGGATTCGTGATATGAGACTTGCATATATAGAGATATCATTAAGACTCGTTGTACTAGCTAGAGGTCATGATCTTGCGTGTTATGGACATGAGACATTGTGGACATGAGATGTGAGGTTACATTGGGTGGGGAGAGACACACATGCTACAGGCTGATTATATTTATATATATAGTGTGTTACTGGAGGTGCTTTAGTCTCTGTATCAGAGGTTGGCACATTTACTGGTCTTACGAGATACTACTTGCTGCTATGGGCTCCTCGACACAGAGCCTTTAGTGGTCTCAGCCTGAGTATTAGTGATGCTCTCATTTGTATTTCACTTAGCTGGTTACATAACTTGTCATGAGGATCTATTTTTACTTACTGCATTTTATTTGGCTTGAGTGTTTGTTGTATCTTGCTATGTCCCCTGAGGACCTGAATCCAGATTATGTTCCCAGGTGTAACAGAGGAGAGTTACCCCGAGGTTTACGGGACATGAGCGGACGTTGGAGTGGTACTTACACCAGAGGATGAGGTTGTGCAAGAGGACTTCTCCTGAGTACTCAGTTATCTATTTAGTTTATTCATGCTTAGTGTTATTTTATATTTGGACTTCTGGATATATATATGTATTTGGTATTATTTCCCTTTTCTTATTGTGACAGGTTGTTCCCCGAGACACTACTTATTTGGACTTGATGATGGGCTACTTTATGTTATCTAGTATCTTGAGTGGTCTATCATATGTGATTGTTGTATATGGATGAGATTAGAATTATACTGAGATAAATGGTGTAGACTTATATTTATACTTATTACAGCTTAAGTACACTCTAACGGGTCCATTAAATTGGGTTTGCTCATTGGAGCTGTGTTGTTGGTCATTGCCACGTGGCTAGTCCCTTAGTATTTTGGGACTGGGACGTGACAAACTCTATCTTCTTCATCATCTGCAACGGTTCTGGTGCGGGCATGACTGCCCTACTAGATGAGATATCCTCTAATTTGGCCTGAAACACCCTGGCCACCCCCTCCAGTATCTCTTTCAGCTTTTGACTAGTCATAGGTGTTCCATCTCCAAAGTTGCTCTTATCACAAACTCAACACAGGGACAAGATCAAACGCAACTCAAACGCGGGTCGTACGCCTACATGTGATCACAACTTTCTACATCTATCTGTACACCTCCAAGTTCATGCGGCATGAGAGGTACACGATAGGTTGAACTTGCCGGAACATAGTTTAGAAATAGAGATCTATGCAAAACTTTTTAGGAAGCATGCTCTCTAATCTCAGAACCCACGTTGAGATCAAAATCAGAGGATCACACAAGAGTTCCTGTCTGATTATCCACGATCCAACGAACAACTCGTCTACGCCAGTGTATGACGAGAACAAGGTCGGCAACAGCGTACCCTACTTCCGCATGTTCGACAACACACACAGGGGGGCGTCGACGTACCATGCTTCCCGCAGGTTCAACAACACCAACCGAGGAGACGTCGACAGCGGAGAAGAGGGACGGTAGTGGAGAAGAAGAAAAGAGAAAAAAAAATATTGTGGAAAAATATATTCAAAATTTTGGTTCGATACCATATAGAAAGACTTAATTGATTTATTTCTCAAAAAGGGAGTACATATATATATATAGGAGGAGGCTAACCTCCTTCTTACTTTCTATCCAATATTGGACTAAATAAGTTCCATAACAACTATTTTTTCTCTATCATGGAAATATCATCCTAAGCTTAGTTTGTTGTCTCTCTCAGATATTAAAATAGTAAGTTTGGTATGATGGCAAAGTTAGCAAGAGAACAAAAATTCATAATGATTAATTTTGATCTGAAATACTTTCGATCCTTATTATTTCTGAAATGAACTGCCTATACTTTATCATTTCTTAGACAACTATTATTTCTATCCACCATTCGGGTATGTATCATTCGAAGTGGCCAAATAATTATAGCAAGTTCTAATGATTTTTGTGAACATGTCACATGAATCAAGTGCAAGTAGGAGATTTGACTTCAATGTCGTTGGTCCTTGGGTGCAGCCCCTCATTGTACAATTTTTTTTTTTTGTACCTGCATTCTGTTTGATATCAATAATGGAAGATTTCAATGGAAGGTTCCAACATAGCCAATTGCTACAGCAGATGTAATGTTTCTAGCTAGCTTTGCGTACAGTGCGTAGTCCTTTAATTTTCCCGGTGGCCAACAATGTCAGAAATTTGAACATGATGCATGCAAGCAAGATTGTTGAACGTACGGCAGTAGATCCACATTGGAATCTTGTTAATCTGAAATCCTAAAGAATGAATGAATCATTAAACAGCCGAAGGTCCCATTGCATCGCTGTAAGTCTGAAGGTCTTGCCTAATAAGACAGTCCAAGCCCAAGGCAAATATCATTTGTTGTAGTGAACATTCATAAGCATTATTTGGGGGGTGTACTTTTCCTCTCTCTCTTTTTTGTCACTTATAAAGGATTTGTTTGATTGCAAGATTGAAAATAAATTAATTTTATAAAATTATTTTTTTAGAAAATATATTTTTATGGAATTAAAATTTTTTTTTATGGAAAACTTAATTTGATGTTTGATTGTCATTATTTTCTACAAAAAAATATCATATTCTATGAATAAAGATTTTTTTTTATGGATGGGATAAGTTTTATTTTCCATCATTTTGGAGGAAAATATAAAAAATGGTATATTTAAAAAAAATCATGAAAAATATAAGCTATCAAACACTATAATTGGTAAAAAAATTGTGATAGAAATATTTTCCATGGAAAAAATTCCAATCAGACACAGCTTGGGAATTTCGCTTATTCTGTGTGGGGCCTCACTTATAAGTGAATTTGGTCTCAATAAGTGCGTTTGTTTTTCGCACTTATAAGTGATTTTCACTTATAAGTGGCTTCAAATTCATAAGTGATTTTTTTTTTACTTATTTGGTTGTTTAAGTACTTATTGCATCCGAAAATTCTATTATGTTCCTGTACAAACTTACAAATTCCTTTATTTATCTAAATTCTAATAAAAACTTGTTTTCCTATATATAAACCTAATCACCCCCCTTCCCCTCCCCTTTTTCTTCCAAAACAATCCAAAAATTTGTCCCAAAATCAGACTTGTTTTTTCAGCATCTATATAGTCTTCGCGGGACTATATCTCCTAGCTCCGACATCCGAATCACTTCCAATTTTTTTTGTTGGAATCGTCCAGAGGTAAACTATCTAAAATCTATAATTTAATTAGAAAAATTTGAACTCAGTAATTATGTAGATTAATTTTAGTATCAGTTGTCCGAATCACAGACCATATTAATGATTTGGAGATTCCGGGAGATCCAGAACTCCGAATCACAATCCGTTTAGTTTTCTGTAAGAAGAACTTCGAATGAATTGATATTATTTTAATGATTTAAAACTATAATTTTGTTTAAGACGAACTTCGAATTATGGAACACATTATATGTGTATTTGTGTTGAAACTAAACATTTTGATATTTGTAGTACAATATTTTGGTCTGCATATTTTTGGATTGTCATCTATTGTAGTGTCCCGCTCCGCGTCGGTACTATGTACAAGAGATATCGATTTGCTGACTCAAAAAGGATATCTTCCTTAAGAGCTCCTTGTTGAACCAGGAGATGACTGATCCAGGTGAGTGGGCAGAACTTCATTCTCTGATTTTTGTACGCCTTAATAATGAATCTGAGTTTTTGAATGCTTATTCTAGGAAGATAGTTTCATAAGAAGAATGATAGAACCTGACTCTGCATGCTTAATAAGAGAAATCACATAGCTTGTCATTGAAACGAACCTGCTTGCTTAACTAGAGAACTTGAAATGCTTGTCTAAAGAGTAAGAGACTGCTTGAACATGTTTTCATATCGCTTGTGTTTTGATAGAACCACATTGTGCTTGAACTTGTTCAGAGAGGGCGGCCAGTCCGCACAGAGATAGAAGAGATGAGATAGATGGTCTGCTTGTTCATATCGTCTGCATCGTAGAGTTTATCTGATAGTATTTCATGCATTCACATCGGTCGAACAATGGCTATTAGTGAAGAGCTGAACCTTGGTCACGGATGCTATAATGTTAGTGAAGAGCAACCATAAGTCACAGCTACTAATAGCATCAGATAAAGGAGTCATTGGTTAGCTGGATTACCGCTACCGATCATGAGTTTCTCGGGGACCGAAAAGCATATAGATAGTTCATCGTGTTGGATTGATAGAAGGATAGTTCCTGATGGTGCATTGTTCCTAGAGTCTTTGGGTATAGTTCACGAGACACGCTGCGCACACCCTGATAATATAATAATCGGTTTGCCATGTGTGCTTGAATGAATCAAACATGAACTCTATTTTTAAAAGATGTTTCCAAAAGAAGTAATATGACTCCGTTCCTGTGCTGCATTGTCACGCCCCAGTCCCAAAACACGTGGGACCAGACACGTGATAATGGCCAGCTGGTACGACTCCGTAGGGCTTTCCAATTTAATGGACCCGATGAAGAACACTTACGCTGTCCATGGTCAAGTGTTCCAATTAATACTCTATTTCTAACATGCAACAACTAAAAACTAAATCTCAATCCATGGTAAATGATCTCAAGAAAGAACGATATGCATCATCAGTCTGCAGCCCAATAATACATCCGTTCGAATAGACCAAAAGAATAACATAGGTCTATAAATACTAGGCTATAAAAGCATAATCGAAAATGGAAAGTAGTACATGACTGTAATAGCTAAACATGTAAAGATACCTGCAACGATGTACAGACTCCACTAGATCAAGCATCCTGCAAAACTGCACAAATAACCTGGAAGGGAACCAGGTCCTCAGAGGGACGTAACAAGATACAAAATACATGCCATAAAGTAAATACTGTGAAAACTTGAGGGTTAACTAACCAGCTAAGTAAAAATGCAATTTGAGGACAACTTAGTGCGTATAGGAAGTGTAGGCTAGACATATATTGACGTAATTTACTGTCACGCCCCAGTTCCAAAATATCGAGGAACTGGACACGTGGCAATGGCCAGCAGCACGCACCGATGGACAAACCCAATTTAATGGATCCATCGGGGCATACTTAAGCTGTATTATAATGATCAGGGTTTACTAATCTCATCCACAGAATAAACACAGCAATATCAATAAAAAGATATAAACATTAACTAGTCACAAGTAAATAAAATAGGGGAACAACCCGATATTAAGTCTGTTACAATGTTTATTTAAACAAGAATAAAAGAGTTTATTTGCCAATAAAAACTGAGCATAGAGAAGCAGATGTTCAGGAGAAGTCCTCAGCGATCACCTCGTCCTCAGGGTCTGGTACTGTTCCGAGAAGTGCTCATGTTCCGTATACCTCTGGATAGACCTCGTCTGCTATTCCTGGCACTACCAAAAAAATTCAAATTAGCGACGCCTAAAAATGTCGCTAAATAACAAAATGTCGTCGCTAATTTGTTTTAGCGACGTAATTAGCGACGTTATAAAGTTGTCGGAAAAACCCAAGTCGCCAAAAAAAATGTCGCTATACCGACGTTTTTAGCGACTTTACTGTGTCGCAAATTTTTGCGACGTTTAGCGACGCCAAGTCACTAAATAGCGACGTTTATTAAATTCACTAAACGTCGCTGATTAGCGACATTTATAGCGATGTTACACCGACGTCTTTAATGACCTGGCTATACTGCCATGTCAGCAATTGGCGACGTATAGCGACGTCATTAGCGACGTATTTAGCAACTTTTTACAGCATCGCTAATTAGCGACGTATTTAGCGACGTATCTTAACGTCGCTAAACGTCGCTAAAAACGTCGCTAATTTTAAAAAAAAGATAAAAAAAATAGTGTCCAGAAGCAAACACCTTACCACAAACACCACATTGGTGATTCCCTGCAGTTTTAGCCTTTCCACTGTGGACAACTGTCGGATCGACGACATCCAATGGGCTAGTAGTACTCTCGCCTCCTCTGCTGCAGCATCCCCCTTTGAGCCTCTTGTGGCTCGCACGGTGCCCGCCTAGATCCTGGTAGGAGTGGAAGCTCTTCTTGCAAGAGGCACACTCGTATCGGCTCTTCCCCAATCTAGCACCGTAACCATCTTCATCACACACACCAACATGATCCAATCTAGTCCTCCTCCTCCTCCATCTTCTCTTCTTGACACCACAAGAACCACCCTTCTTCGACTCCTCCTCGTCCGAATCACAGTAGAATTTGCCATCTTTGTAGCTGTTTGGCTTCTTCAACTCATTCCAATCCCTATCCTCCTCCAAGATTGCAGAATTCTTGTCCGACGACTCGGCTGGATTGGATCCCCAGTATCCGGCGTCTCTAGAGAACATCATGAGACTAATGGCAACATCCTCCTGCTCATGCTCCTCTTGTCTAGATCAATCTTCTGTTAGCTTTTGTTGAATGCAAGATAACTATATAATCCAATTAAATTAAAGACCACAAGAAGCATTGTTGAAGTATCAATCCAATTAAATTAAAGACCACAAGAAGTATTGTTGAAGTATCAATCCAATTAAATGTGGATATGCAAGATAACTATATAATCCAATTAAATTAACTAAAAAATTAAAGACCACAAGAAGCATCATACATCATGCCTATTGTTGAAGTATCAATAATTCATAATATACAATCGTATCCTAAATAATAATAAAAATAACTATACTACTGCGGATCTGCAGGAGGCTGACCACCGGCGCGCTTGAAGGATAAGAACTCCTCATACTCGTCCCGTGGAATCGACACCGATGTCGATGGAGAAGGCAGTGACGTCGGTGGAGGCCGTGCCCGCTCCAAGTCTGCGAGTCGCTGGTTGTAAGAATCCAGGGTAGATAACAGCCTCGTACTGTTATCACCCATTGAATCCTGCATCCTCGTCAGTTTCTCGCCCATCGATAGCTGTGACGCCTGCAGCTCCATGATGTTGCGATCATTGGAGGCTCTAATATCATTTGTCAATTCCTGTAGCTCCGTCATGCTGCGGTCGAGCATATCCAATCGTGCGATGAGCATCGGATCGTCCGCCTGCGGTTGGGACCGGGACTGCTCCTCCATACTTCGCAGCAAGTCGTCACGGAGAGACGCAATCTGACGGTCAACGGCCTCCTGGACGGCCTCCTGGACTCTGGCCGACGATTGTGAGGGCTGCGACTGCGAGGGGTGTGTGGAATGCGCAGCTGTCGGGGAGGCCCTAGATGACTGCGTCGCAACCAGGGCGCCATAGGAGCCCGTACCGTAGTACGTACCCCTCTGGAGACCACCAGCTGCGGTCACCCACAGGTCGTCCGCCGACGGAGATGGAGCGGGCTACGACGAAGTACCAGCCTCTCCAGGTGTAGGTGCACTAGCAATCGCCCACTCACGAAGCCTAAGATACTCGGCCTAGAAAAGGTTTGGAAAATCGATAATTGCCTAAGTTATATTAAAATAAACACAAAGTAAATTAATACATACATAGGTCTGTGAGGCCCTCTCATCAATGAGATTTCCGTCCTTGCGATGGGTGGCCAAGAAGACGGTCACCATGTTTGCATCCTCATCCCTCTGTACCTGTTAAAAATATATTATTTATTACTAAACTTAAATATTTTTTCCAAGTACCATTTTATGGTACTTATATTAAAATAATATATTTTAAAAGAAAAAAATATACCAAACGACGAAAATGTTCCGTCATCGGAATTGAGCCACCACACCACTTGGCAGCATTCTGCCTAGCCGCCTTGGCCTTCTTAGACCTTTCCTTGTAGCTCGGATCGTCGAATCTAGCCCTCATCGCAGTCCACTGCTCAGGCGTGATCCAACCTTGGATCGGTTTTTCAGCACGATCACAAGCCTTCTGGTCATCCAGAGCATCTCGGATAAGCTTGGCGGCAACGGTAGGAAAGAGCCGCTCGATCAACTCGGTCCGGTACGGAGGATAAAAATACGTTTGCTACAATAAATAATTCATTAAGTTAGCATCACGAATATGCATAAATTAGAGGATTTTTTTAATGTACTTTTACCTGGAAGTGCGCAAACCAGAACGCCTTCCTCTCCTCCGGAGCCTCAGAGTAGTTGATCCAAGGGCCACCGTAGTTGTTCCTCAGAAATTGGGCCAGGCGTCTCTGAACCGACGATGGACGATATCCATACAGAGATAATAATTTAGATTACTGAAAAAGTCAATATATGATGAATAAAGAGAAACACAAATATATACTAAACCATCTAATTGACTTACTTTGTACCGTCGGCCCAAATCTCTGTCCTCGTCTCCTCCGGAGGTGCGCATGGAGGATCTTGCTGATGCTGTGACAACGTCGGCACGACCTCCTCGACATGCTCATCTGTCCCCATGGTTTCGTCAGCAGGAGGAATGCTGGACGAGGGTGTACTATCACGCCAGAAACTACTCATCCCAACAGTCGGGCATGTGTGTGATCGATATACTGGAGTACTGGGCGACGATGATCCGGAACCAACACTAGGCAGTACCGGAGTGGCACTCTGTCTACCTCGGGACCTGCTGAATCCTCCGTGTCGTCCTGTCATATCTGATAACAACATATGATGAATATAGAGAAACACAAATATATACTACATTCTAAAGTCGAAATGTGATACATATCTCAAAGCATTATACAGTCAAAATATAATACATATATTCGTTAATGGGTACATCTACTTCGTCAATTTTCCAACCTTGATCTATATTCTACAGTCAAAATATAGTTACATTCTACATGCAATATTTTTTATTTTCAATCATCTTCAGAAAATTTATCTTGTTCGCCTTCGTCGTCCTACTCTTCCTCTTCCTCGTCTTCACTTTCATCTACTTCGTCGTCCTCTTCGGATAATTCTACATCTTCTACATTATTACTCGTGTAATGAGTAACTTTCGTTGAGTCCACATCTACAATATTTGTTACAAGAGGTAGATCGTCCTCCTGATAAGCTATTTCGTCAATGTCAAAGGTATTTCTAGCTTTAGTCTTGCATACTGCCCACCAATCCGACCTCGCTGTCCCCCGTCTAGGATAAGTTGTGAAGTATACGAGTTGAGCCTGACTTGATAGGACAAATGGTTCGTAGCCTTGATATCTACGCTTGTAGTTTATATCCACAAGGCCATACTTGTCAATTTTCCAACCTTGATCTTGAATCGGATCGAACCATTCACACCTGAATAGCACGATATTAGCAGGTTCTGTGCCATAATTATATGTCAACTCCACAATCTCTCGTAAGATGCCAAAAAAATTATTGCCCGGATTGACGTCTTTGTAGTTTGAAGATTTGATACACAAACCACTATTTTTCGTGGAATCAAGATCCAGAAAGCTGTCTCTGATAGGAGCATTTGTTGACTTGAACCTGAACCCATTCACATAGAAACTTGGCCATATTTTTACGGCAGTAATTGGTCCCTTGGCTAGAGTCCTAATAGATTCAGTCTCGGGTGATATTAGACGATCGACCTAAATACCAAAGTAGCGATAGTAAGTTATTTGTTTTGCAAGTGCAGAAATAAAAAGTAATTACCAAGCATCTTACATATGCGCTCAACCAAGAAGGAAAATGGCATCTCATATCTTGTTCTACTTCTTCGTCTGTTATGTAGGGTCTAACCGACCTCAACTCATCATTATATGTGCTGAAAAACAATGAAGCAACTGCTGATTAGTAGCATAATAGTATCTTATACTATTACATTGAGATGATGTAAACATGGACGTATTAATTACTTACCCCTCTAGCTTCTCCACTTTATCCTCGTCGCAATTGAGTAATATATATAATTGAGCAGCCCTTAGCTCATCGTCATTCAAATATCTCTTCTTCATTTTTCCCGAAGGCTTTCCGGATGCATTGAATACTTTGAGTATTGCATCATTAGATTCCTGATATGCGTCGTCGTTTCTGGGAGCTTTCGTCCTATTAGTAGCAACATGCGATTTGAAATACGTCGAGCAAAAGTTTGTAATCTCCTCGAGAACATAAGCTTCACAAATAGAGCCTTCAACCCGTGCCTTATTTTTCACCTTTCTCTTTAGGTGATTCAGATGGCGCTCGAAGGGGTACATCTACCGATAACCGACAGGACCACCAACACGTGCCTCATAGGAAAGATGAATTGGCAAATGCTCCATAGAGTCGAAGAATCCAAGAGGAAACACCTTCTCGAGCTTACATAGTGTTACCGCAATGTCCCTCTCTTGCTTTTCTAGACGATTGACGAGTAAGTTAGTACAACAAAGATCTCTGAAGAATATGCTCAGCTCTGTCAATGGGTCCCAAATGACCTGCGGTAAGAATTTCCGAAATACAATCGGAATTAACCTCTCCATGCATACGTGACAATCGTGGCTCTTCATACCTACTAGTTTATTCTCCTTGAGGTCGACGCATCTTCTCAAGTTCGACACGTACCCGTCTGGAAACTTTAGACCCTGAATCCACCTACAAAGTCTACCTTTATCCTCTTTATCCAGTGAGAAAACTGACTTAGGTTGCTTTAACTTTCCATTCCCCTCCTCTATCAAATGCAATACAGGACGTCTACATATGTCTTCTAAGTCCAACCTGGCCTTCGGATTATCTTTCGTCTTCTCCTTTACATCCATTACAGTATTAATTATGTTATCAAACACATTCTTCTCGATATGCATGACATCAAGGTTATGTCTGATCAGATTGGTGCTCCAATATGGCAGATCCCAGAATATACTCCTCTTCGTCCAGTTATGGGTGCGACCAAATCCGTCACACTTGTACCCCTTAGCAGGCTCTTCGATAGCACTTGGTAAATCTTTTACCTCTTCTCATATAGTGCATCCGGGCCACCTTGGCGATGGATTGGCCTTCTCCACAACTCCCGCACGAAAAGCATTCTGATTCCTCCGGTACGGATAATCCTTCAGCAAAAATTGTCGATGACAATCGAAGAAGCACGGTTTGCCTCCGTGTTTCAAACGGAAAGCCTGAGAACGGTCCATGCAATACGGACATGAGAGACGACCATGGGTGCTCCATCCCGATAACATTCCATAGGCCAGAAAGTCGTTGATGGTCCACATAAGTGCTGCCCTCATCTGAAAATTTTGCTTTCTAGAAACATCGTACGTGTTGGCACCTACTTCCCACAGCTGATTCAACTCATCTATAAAAGGCTGTAAATACACATCGATGTTCCTCTTCGGGTTGTTCGTACCCAGGATAATAACGGTTAGGAACATATACGGAGTCTTCATGCACATCCAAGGCGGTAGATTGTACGGAGTGACGATCACAGGCCAACACGAATATTGGGAGCCCGAAAGTCCGAATGGGGTAAAACCGTCAGAGCAGAGCCCCAATCTGACATTACGTGCTTCCTCGGCAAAATGTGGATACTCTCGATCAAAGTGCTTCTATGCTTCTCCATCGGATGGATGATCCAATACCCCTTCGATCTGTTTTTGCCTGTGCCAACTCATATTTTCTACAGCCTCCTTAACCATAAACAACCGCTGCAACCGCGGCGTCAAAGGCAAGTAGTGCATCGAATCGGTAGGCTTCCTTGCACCGACAGACTTTCCTCTAACAGTGGCCTTGTAGCGATCAGCACCACAGAATCTGCACGCATCTTCATCCTTGTCGTCTTTGTAGTACAACATGCACCCATTGTGACATGCATCAATTTTCTCGTATTCCATCCAAAGCGATCTCACCATCCTCTTAGATCGATAGAAGTCTTTAGGCAACTTTGCTCCCTCGGGCAAGATCTCTATAATCAAATCGAGCAGTCGATTATAGCATTCTTGCGACATGTTAAAATCGGACTTGATGCTCAATAATCTTGTAACCACCTCCAACGGTGAATGATCCTCACAACCAGGATATAGTAGAGTCCTTGCATTCTCTAGCAACTCCATAAACTTTACAGCATCGGCATTCGGTGCCTCCTCAGCTGCATCATAATTGTTCGGATTGAAACTAGGTCCCACCGTATCATAATTGTCAGGATTGAAACTAGGCCCCGCATAGGGCTCCGACTCCGATGCTAGAGATACAAGTTCTCCGTGCGCGGTCCACTGATAGTAATTCGGTGTAAAGCCCTTCGAGTATAAATGATATGTAACTTCCACTTCTGGATGATATTTTCTGTTGCGACATCTCACACACGGACACTTAATTTTGGTACCGTCCATGTACTGAGGGAACGCCTTGGCGAACTGCAGAAACTGCTGTACACCCTCAATGAATTCATCCCGCACACCGCACATGTCATCAGGATGCCAGTTGTACATCCACGAACGATGACGCAGATAGTAATTCATATCCATTTCTAGATACTTCTGCAAAAATGACAGTATGTATCATATAAATTATTACATACAGTGGTTTATCACCTAACTTCATAACTTAACCGTACTATAAAAATCATAACTGATATAATAAATACTTTCATTTATCAAAGTCTAAAATAAGCAATATTCAAAACAACTGAAAAGAGGCCAAGTCTCTTAGTTTTTTAATATTTTATACTATTGGTAAAAGCTTGGGTTCTTTACTGTATACAATGCTTACTAGGACATATAGTTACTTAGCTAACTATTAACAAAATCAAGTATATCAGTAAGTAACTATTTAACTACACTAACTATGTATTAATTTAATACTAAACTGATACCCTTAACTTCTACCCAATAACTCATGCTAACCCATCTTAAACCAACTAACCAATACCTGGACACTAAGCTAACTAAAACTAGTATACATAGCTCACTAAATGCAACTGAAAACGGATACTGATACAGTGGGACTTGTTGATACTTACTGATACATGGTTGCTGAAATGACACAGTGCTGATAGTTTTCCTCTTCGGTTGCCTGCTCACTGTTGCAGACCTCCTTCTCACTGCCCACTATAAGGCTCGAGCATGCCATCCCGCTTATTCTAGATACCATCTTAGTACACTCCTATCTAACATCTCTAAACATCACTAACCTACATATCTATATATACCCTATTGACACTTGACTTTATACCTTGCCTGGATCAACTCCTACAATTGCCTGTACTGATACCTCATACAGTCCCTGATACGTATCAGTGTATAAGTACTGATGACTGATACCAAACTGAAACTGAGATGCACTAAGGCATGCCTCTGCAGTACAAAGGGACTGTCCCCAAGCCTAACTAACAAGCACCATTTGGGTACACTGCTGCAGTGCCCCATGCCAGAGCCCCAAGTCTATAACCAAACTTCATTTGGTCTCCTCCATGTACCAATACTAACAACAGATAATATACTAACTGATGACTCCACATACTAACACTTCTAAAGTGTATCACTTGCAGGTAATAACCCTACTACAACTGTCACAATCCCTCACATCTCGAGCTCAGTGTCTGTGTCACTGTCTGTGTCCATGTGATATTAGTGTCTGTGTCCATATCAAAAAACCTAATCCTAACCCTAGGTCCTTATCAGTGTCTGTGTCTGTGTGTGTGTGTGTCATGTCTGTGTCTGTGTCACCGTCTGTGTGTGTGTGTCGTGTCTATGTCAGTATCACATGTGTTCTGAGAGAGAGAGAGAGAGAGAGAGAGAGAGAGAGAGTTAGGCTTTACCTAGAGCTCGAGGAAGAGGAGGGGGATGCCGGAGTAGCCGCGGGGGAGAGGCGGTCGACGGAGCAGGCGGTCGACGGAGCGGGGGGGGGGGCGGGGGAAATTTTTTTCGTTTCAAAATTTCGACAGATGGAGAAAAACGAAACCGAGCCATAATTAACCAAATTTTAGCAATCTTTAGCGACGTCAAATAAGGACGTCGCTAAATTAAATTATAGCGACGTTACGGTCGTCGCTAAATATGTTGCTAAATATTTTTAATATAAACGTCGCTATCTGCGTCGCTAAATGTCGCTAACTTAGATATATTAGCGACGTTTAGCGACTAAAATTGAACTTATAGCGACTAATCTTATAAAAATTGAATAAAAGTCGCTAAATGTCATTAAATACCGCCAATTAGCGACGTCTACCGATGTTTTACATGGAGTCACTAAATTAGCGACGTTTTTATCTGGAGTCGCTAAAAAATGTCGCTAATCCCGCTTATTCTAGTATTGTAGGGACATAATCCGGATCCAGGTCCTCAGGGGACATAGCAAGGTACAGATAATACAAGCCAAAATAAATGCAGTGCAGCAATAAATAAAACAATAGGATAAACTATATAACCATCTATGTGAAATACAAGTTGAGAGCATCACTAGAACTTAGGCTGATACCACTACAAGCTCTGTGTCGGGGAGCCGGTAGCAGTTATACTATGCTATATAATTTACTATGTTGTGGCCTATATATATATAATCAGCCTGTAGCCTGTGTGTCTCTCCCCATCCAATGTAATCATACGTCTCATGTCCACAATGCTTCATGTCCATGTCACGTAAGATCATATCTAATGCAGTGAGTCATACTATGTCTATGAATATAATATCTAAGAATATCATGTCTATGTCATAAATCCTGCAACCTACACAGAATCTCCTTGAATATTTCAGGAAGATTCTGTCTCATGATTCGTGTCAGGTGTCCTGGGTATAACGTACTTGATAATGTAAGTACGAGAATATAAAGGGTGTCGATATCCATCTCTAGGTGACGTTACACAACTCTACGTACAGTGTTGGCACCCGACTATTAATCGGACGCTAAGTAAGTCACACGATCCTAGGTTTAAGCATGTACAAAAATTATATATGTCAAGGAAATAAGTAGAAAAAACTGCAGGATTTGGCAAGGTACGCTTGCCTGGGGTTCCGGCTCCAATTGTGGCTCTGACTTCAGCGGGATTTGTAGGCAGTTCTCTGTTTGCTGAAATAAATATCACCATCAGATCCAGAAAATATCAATTAGCTAGAAATGCCTGTCCTTGAGTCCAATTTGGATACAGGGGCGAAAATGACAGTTTCTGGTCAAAGCGGGGTCCACATGTGGGCCGCTTTGCACCGAAAAATGTGTCAGATCCAAAGGTCTCTAAATCTGTCAAACTTAATGTCAACAGGTCAGGAACGATGATACGAACCCAACGAAACTTCTAGAAATGAATTCTGATGAGCCGTTCACAAAATCGTCCGTCAAGTGGAGCCTATGAGGCCCACGATACGCAATTTTGTCAACGTTCTCAGAATCGAACCAAACTTGGGTCACGGGACCAGCGTATTGCTACGAGTCCGATGGCGCAAGTTTCGTCTCTATCTGACGTGTATACACTAAGTTACAGCGAGATCCAGAAAGGACGGATACGGGACGTTGTCGGCGGATACGCGTTGATTCCGGTGTGCACGCACATCCAAATCAACTTATGCGAAATCTCGCACATCCGTATCGACAGCGCGCACATTTCGGTGAAGACCGCACGCGACCTAGTCGTCCCGTTTGGCGGGGCGTACTCAGTTCTGGGGTGAAACAGGGCGTTGGTTTTCCTGTTTTTGAATCGCAGTTTGCGATCGCCACAGGACGCGATGCACAGAGTGGGTTGCACAGGCATTGAGGGGGTCATGCAGTCTACGCGTTGCAACAGAAGGAACATAAAACGGGGTAGCGAGGAGAGAGAAATGGGTATACTTAATAATTAAAACACCTTAGTTTAATAATGGGTATACTTATTTAATATCATTTAAAAATTATTTAATAATTAAAACACCTTAGTTTAATTAGAGAAAAATCTGAGAAAATTCCAGAAAATTATGAAAAATTCCAAATTAAAATTTTTTGAAAAATCAGGGGGTTTACATTTACCAATCATCATGACTGGATAGTATATGTCATATATGCCCCCATAGCAAGGGCACTCTGCAATATAATAAAGTCCAGCTCTGAAGAGCGTAGCATCTGAATAGTATAACGTCCATATCGCTCCGTAGAACATAGAATCTGAATAATATAACGTCCATATCGTTTCGGAGAACGTGGAATCTGAATAGTATAATGTTCATATTGTTCCGGAGAACGTAAAATCTGAATAAAGGAAGTGGGTGTCCCATACGCCTACTAGTCGTCCTCCCCGTCCAATGCCAATGTACAAGTCACGAATACGACGTCGACATCTCGTACTATAATGCAAGTCACTAAAGAAATATACAACTAAGCTAAATACCGTCGTACGTGCTGCTCATACCGATGGCCAGTCAAGCATGAAACACGCGTCCCTACATGAACTCACTTTGTAACGTGCAAAGATACGTGTCAAAGCCTGGAGAGTCATATTGATAACTCCACAACTTTAGGTGGGTCCACTAGACACTATGTCAGACACAAGCCCTAACGTCAACGCCTTCGTTGACTGCACCCGAGTCTTTCTCGGACGCACACAGTCATATAATATTAAAATAATAAAATATGCAACTAAATAATAACTGAATTTAAACAGTACAACAAGGCAAGGTATACTTGCCTGTGTCCTCAAGCTGCTAGTGCCAATAACCTGCTCCTGAAGTCTCGCAGGACGATCCAATGGTCCTATATATATAATACAATACAATATAGCATCAGTTGTTACACTAGCACACACACAAATATGATTACACCAACTCAGAAACTACGCAAGGCAGGGGTGGTACTGGTCAACTAGCAGGGTCAAGTGTGCGCCTAAATACAAGGGCATCATGTTTTCAAATACTGTACAAAATTAGACAGTCGACTCACTAACACGTCTAGCCAGTACGTCAGTGTACACAAGGCGGTCAACTAACAATTTCTCAGGGTCATACAGTCAAATGGAAATACGGGATATCCATAAATAACACTTATGGTCATAAGCAACTACGTATATATATTACAGTCATAACTAGTATTAGCATTTAATTACCATGGAATATATATATATATATATATATATATATATATATATCAAACTAATTATTAAACATACGTACGCACACGCACGCATACTAGTTACTAGGTTCACCAACACTGGGTCTCACAACGCACATCAACTAAACTATCATGAAGCAACACGCTAGCCCTAATTACTATTCACATATGCACATACACACAATCTGAAAGGAAGGCAAGGTCAAACCTGCATGTTAGCGTTGCACATGCACGAGGGTGACTGTTGCAGGTCGTCTTTGACGAGGTGAGACGGGTCGACGATGATGACGACGATGATAATGATGATGATGATGATGGAGATGATGATGATGATGATGATGATGATGATGGTGATGATAATAATGATGATGATGTTGACGATGATGATGATGATGATGATGAAGGTGATGATGATGGTGATGATGATGGTGGTGATAATGGTGATGATGAAGGTGATGATGATGGTTTGCCGCTGCTGTCAGAGTCCGGCAGCTCAGGCGTGGATGGCTGCTGGACGAGGGGAGAACGAGGACGGTGGAGAAGAATGAAGGAGGCGAGCTGGCTGCTGTCGAGTTGGAGATCGACGAGGGGGAGGAGATGAGGGCCGGGAAGGGATGGTTGTGGTCAGGCGAGGGGATGGAGTTCAGGCGGTCATTTTCGGCGGAGGAGGGTTGAACGGTGATCGTTGTGGTTGCTGTCATGGGTGGAGGAACTCAGGGGCGGTCGGGGCTGTCGTCGGTGCAGGCGGAGGAAGGAAGAGAACAAGGAAGAGAGGTGGTGGTGCGGGGAGTCTCAAGCTAAGAGGAGTCGACTGGGTGCGGGTTGGCCGCGGTTCGATTGTTGTTGGGTCGTCGAGGAGGGATGTCGGGTGGACTTCAGGCGAGGATGACGAAGGAGGGGGCTCAGGGAGGTCTACTGTGCAGTTGGGGTCCGACGGGTCGGTGGACTGTGGGAGAGAAGGAGATGGAAGAGGGTGGTGCGGCGGACGGAGAAGTAAAGGAAGTCGGGGTGATCACCGGAGATGGGAGGCCGGGAAAGGTGAAGAACGGGGGTGAGGGACTATAGTGCTCGGGGACGCCGTGGAGCGGAGGATCCGGCGGGGCATTGGCAGAGATGGTGGCGTGGTATTAATGGTGGTGGTGTAGATGCTGTCGTGGGTGTTCTGGGGAAGGATGGTGGTTTACGTGTGGCAGTGAGGGTGGTCGGTTCGCCGGCTCCGGCGGTTGCAGAGGTAGTGACTCGGGTGCTCCGGTGGGAAGGTGGCCGGACTGGAAGGGAGGGAAGAGGGTGGCTAGGGTTTCGATTTAGTTGGGTGAGTTATGGTTGATGTTTGATGATGGTGATGAGAAATATAATGGAGGAGTTTTTCATGTAGGAGAGAGAGGGTTGATGGTGATACTAGCCTAGGGATTAGGGCCGGCCATGTGCCTCACTGGGATGGGGGTTGGCATTGGAAAATGGGTTAGGATGAGACATATATATATATATATATATATATATATATATATATATATATATATATATATATATATATATAAATAGGGAAGTGTGTGTGGTGAGGGTGTTGCTCCATTTAAATGGAGGGCCATGATTAAACATGAAGGAGAGGGTAGGGGAGAGAAGGAGAGAGTGGACCGGTCAATGAGGGAGGGGGTGATTTCTTTATGTGCCTTGACCAATAGGATGGTGACACCTCATTACATTTTATATAAAAGTCCTCAACAATTGGAAAATTGCACAGAAAGTAAAAATTGGGATTTAATGAGGGAAAATACCATGTTTGGTGTGATGTAGTGGATGGAAAGGGTGTGTGGTGTTTAGTATAAGTCTTGAGGGTGTGAATGGGGTTTTGGTTTGGTGTTGGATTTAGTTTTGGATTAAGTTGGGTCCTTACACTAATTTAATTAAAAATAGTGTATTTGGTGTTCTAAAATTAATTGGGAGTACATGGGATTAAAATTGGATGGGATACAAGTGTAATGGATGTAGTAGACTCAGAATAAAATATTGTCAATAATTTGGTTGCACAAAACGGGTCGAGGTTGTATCTCCAATTTTGATTGGAACGGACAATGATGCAAAGTTGGATTTATTTGGATTTAAGAATAGACGTTTGTAATGAATATTGTGCGACTAAAATAAAGCACAAAGGAGGTTATTTATGAGTTACACAAAGGTCAGAATGGAATATTGGTACGTCTAGGTCAAGGGTGTAAAATTTGTTGGAAGGCAGAGGCTAGTGTAGTGCTCTAGATATTTAAACAACGGTAAAGTACAACAATTGAATAAAAATCACAGTAGTGAATTATAACCCCAATAATTAATCCCGAATAGTACTAATTTAATCTATAATCCTATATTTTGGTCTGGGGGTTTACATGTATGTAACAAATCTAGGTAAAACTAGAAAGATCACTAGTAATGTAATATTTTATCACATGATTACTTAGTGTTAGTTTTAGTGAATGTTGCTCCTGTTCAGTTGATTTTAGACTCACCAGTACTTTCTTCAAAGTGCTGACCCACCAATAGTTTGCTTGTTCTCAGGTGCTGGATCGTCCGATGGATCGTCCGAGAAAGCGATAGTCGTGCCTCATCCCAGGGACCCAGAAAAGATAGAGTTGATGCCTTAAGACGTATCGAGATTGCTTTGAGATACTTTTGTATAGAGGGACATAATATATGGAATGGTGTCATTGTAATCGAGAGAAAGAGAGCTTGAGCGAACTGTAACCTCGGCCAAGCACCACTTGTAACACATCTTGATTATCAATAAATAGTTTATTTTTATATGCCATTGTGTTCTTTAATTTTCTGCAATATATGTGTCGCCGCTCCTGTCTTGAATAGCTTGCTTGCCCTTGTTCAAAGCTTTGGCCTTGTGCAAGCGCAGCTTAGGCCTGTACGACATCACGCCCGTGCGAGGACGATAGGTTCCGTAGGGACCAAGCGAGGACGAACGCCCCCCTGCGGGACCGGACCATGACGTAATGGTATTAAAGCAAATTGTCCTCTAGCCTTACGCCCATTTCGCTGTTGTTCTTAGATGACGATTCCTTGTACATTGATATCGTTATTGAGTAGAGCGTTCCATACAATAAGTCCATAGATATTCTCAAAGTTGTGCAAATATTTTTTGGATTTGATTTGTTGCTTAAGAGTGTGCTTTCGTGCTTGTGGTTTGCTAGAGTTTTCGATTGAGGATGGTGAGGGATGAGGACTATCGCTGCTCTGGAAATTGAAAAGTTTCTCCTTGAGTTTCGAGGACGAAACTCTTTCTTGGTGGGTAAGTATGTAGTGCCCCGCTCCGCGTTGGCACTATGTACGAGAGATATCGATTTGCTGACTCTAAAAGGATATCTTCCTTAAGAGCTCCTTGTTGAACCAGGAGATGATTGATCCAGGTGAGTGGAAAGAACTTCATTCTCTGATTCTTGCACGCCTTAATAATGAATCTGAGTTTTGAATGCTTGTTCTAGAAAGATAGTTTCATAAGAAGAATGATAGAACCTGACTCTACATGCTTAATAAGAGAACTCACATAGCTTATCATTGAAACGAACCTGCTTGCTTAACTAGAGAACTTGAAATACTTTTCTAAAGAGTAAGAGATTGCTTGAACATGTTTTCATATCGCTTGTGTTTTGATAGAACCATATCGTGCTTGAACTTGTTCAGAGAGGGCGGCCAGTCCACACAGAGATAGAAGAGAAGAGATAGATGGTCTACTTGTTCATATCGTCTGCATCGTAGAGTTTATCTGATAGTGTTTCATGCATTCGCATCGGTCGGACAATGGCTATTAGTAAAGAGCTGAACCTTGGTCACGACTGCTATAATGTTAGTGAAGAGCAACAATGAGTCACAGCTGCTAATAGCATCAGATAAATGAGTCATTGGTTAGCTGGATTACTGCTACCGATCCTGAGTTTCTCGGGGACCGAAAAGCATATAGATAGTTCATCGTGTTGGCATGATAGAAGAATAGTTCCTGATGGTGCATTATCCCTAGAGTCTTTGGGTATAGCTCTCGAGACATACTGTGCACATCCTGATAATAGAATAATCGATTTGCCCTGTGTGCTTGAATGAATCAAACATGAACTCTATTTTTAAAAGATGTTTCCAAAAGAAGTAATATGACTCTGTTCCTGTGCTGAATGTAACGAATCTAGATAAAACTAGAAAGATCACTAGTAACGTAATATTTTATTACATGATTACTTAGTGTTGGTTTTAGTGAATGTTGCTTCTCTTCAGTTAATTTTAGACTCACCAGTACTTTCTCCAAAGTGTTGACCCATCAACAGTTTGCTTGTTCGCAGGTGTTGGATCGTCCGAGGAAGCGATATACGTGCTTCATCCCCAAGACCCGAAAATCTGGTTTCGATGCCTTGAGCCGTATCGCTTGCTTTGAGCTGCTTTTGTATAGAGGAACATAATGTATGGAACGTTGCCATTGTATTCAGAGAACCTCATGTCTTGTGATTTACCCCATATACTTAGATGGATTATTGTTTGCAACACTGTCCCTCCGCTGCTTACTCGATCGCTTCGATGATAGCCACAACTTTAACGATGTTGCCTTGTGCGGGTGCAACCCCATGCTCTTACGGCATCACGTCCCGATGGCAAATGACAATACACGTCCCGCGGGAGCGCCGAGGCACAGTGATTCGCGTCCGACGGAGACGTTGTCGAGACCTTCGAGATCGGAGCGTGACATCTATTATCCATGTTTTATATGAGAGAGCATAATGGTAAAATGACACTTATAAGTGCAAAAAAAAGCACAGCAAAATCACTTATAAGTTAAATTTTTTTTTACTTAGAATTGAAAAAAATATATATATATATATTTTATAAGTGCACTTATAAGTGAAATAGTGTAAGTGACATTTATAAGTCATGAGTCACTTATTAGCGGAAAAAAAAAAAAAAGGAAAAAAGAACACCCCTTAGTTGGGCATGACGGTAAAGTTAGCAAGAGAACAAAAATTCATAATAATTAATTTTGATCTGAAACTTTCGAAGCCAACTCTTATTATTTCTGAAATGGACTGTTTATACTTTTTCCTTTCTTATACAACTATTATTTATATCCACCATTCGGGGTGTATCATTCGAAGTGGCCAAATAATTACAGCAAGTTCTAATGATTATTGTGAACATGTCACATGAATGATGTGCAAGAAATGAAAGGCTTCGGAGATTTGACTTATATGTAGGTGCAGCCCCTCATTGTACATGCTTCTGTTTGTCTACATGCATTTTTTGTACTGCATTCTGTTGGATATTATAATCAATAATGACTTATGGTCTCCAGATGCCAGACCTCCATTGACGTGCCCTCCTCCTAATTGGCTTCGGATCGGTCCCCACAAATCCCGCCCCCCAACCCCCCAATCGGGAGCCACAAGTCAGCCCGGGAGCCATGGCCCGGGAGCCATTAAACAGTGTTGCATCATAAATGGAAAAAAATTAATGAAAGGTTGCCAATAGCTATAGCAGATGTAATGTTTCTAGCTAGCTTTGCGTACAGTGCGTAGTCCTTTAATTTTCCCGGTGTCCAACAGTGTCAGAGATTTTGAACATGATGCATGCAAGCAAGATTGTTGAACGTACGGCAGTAGATCCACATTGGAATCTTGTTTAATCTGAAATCCTAAAGAGTGGCCGACACTGATCAAGCCGCGCGCGCGTGAATGAATCATTCATTAAGCTGCCGAAGGTCCCATTGCATGGCTGTAAGTCTGAGGGTCTTGCCCAATAAAGTCGTGTTGCAGTGAGCTGAGCTGATGGCAGGGGACGGTACTGTTATTGCTTCCAAAGGATACAATTAACACTTATCAAAGTTTCCGGAGAATACAATGTCAGCGTCCATCTATTCTAATTTCTACATGCATGGCATGCATTCATCACGCGCTTCATTACGATTCATGAACTGGCAATCAGCTGGCCGATCCTAATATGGGTGCGATCTGGTGGTTGAGGTGAGGCCCCCATGTCGCCAGGCAGAAGAGCAGAGAGCAGAGAGCAGAGAGCAGAGAGGAGAGCTGCCAGCTTGCTCTCTCTGCTCTTCGTCGTTGAGATTGATTATATCAGATGTTGATTATTGTCGTTACAGAGAGGCAGCAGGTGAGGATTTGCAGCTACTGTGGTAGAAGTAATTTTATTCTCTCTCTCTGTTGATCGACCTCTGTCATTGATTCTTCTTGGCTGAATTTGAAATATTTTTTGACATTGCAAATTTAGACGATAAATGCAAAGGTATATATATTTCCCTGTGTATGACTCTAGGCAACAAAAGTTTTTTTCTTCACACCCAGCTTATATTATAATGGACAATGCTACATGGATCTCATAACCTGCACGTACAACCAGTTCGCAGTCACGTGTCGTCCGAGAATTGGAAGGGAGGGACCTGTGACAGGTCCTGCGCTGCATCCCAAAACCAATAGAGTGGTGTATGTGGGTGGGGAAGGAGGGATGCGGATCAATCTGTGATCATTTTTGGCGGAGAACATATCATTTTTCTATTAATGTGCAATTTTTTTTTAATAAATATCACATATTTTTTAAATCTCAGTCCAGTTGTGTTTAGGCATAACAACTCTTTTAACTAGTATCTTCTTATTAATTTTCAACTGTACATGTATTGGTGTATGTTACTTCTTAGTAATATCGGCTCTATAGAGAGGTATCTATTGCATTGGTCTATGTTGACCGTTCTTACTCTACTATTGTTGTTGATGCGATTGTTGTTTATCTATATTACCATTTTCATTTCATATATTGCTTGTTTATATTCCTTTCAAAAACTATTTGGTTGTCCAACCTCTCTTGTTATTTTGTTTGGATTCGCTTGGCTATAGTTTTCTCGTGTGGGGAGCTGCTACCAAGACAAAATATTTTATTTCTTAAAAAGGATTAATCCTTTTACCCTCGGTTGCCTAATTGGCAAGTTTGTTATAGGTTCTTTAACCACACTTTTCTTTTTGAGTTAATTGTCAAAATGATACACAAAAAATGTAGTATTTATTATTTTAAAAATTAAACTATTTTTTTGGTCGAAATGGTACATGAACTTTGAATTTTGACTTAATTAGTGCTTAAAGTAAATTTCGTCGATATTTTTGGATAAAAATTAATAAAAATGGACATGTGATGATCGCGTGTCCTATTTTTAATGGTTATTTTGTAAATATTTTAGTTTTAGAATACTAATTTTAACGATTTTTAACTATTTCCATCCAAACAATTTTCTTCGAAAAATAATATTCTTCTGAAAATGATAGTCCAAAACAAAAAAAAAAATGATAAAAGAACCATTAAAAATAGGACACGTGACTATCATATGTCCATTTTTATTGATTTTCATCCAAAAATACTAACGAAATTTACTTCAGGCACTAATTGAGCCAAAATGCAAAACTCATGTACCATTTCGACAAAATAAAAATTCGATTACCAAAATGGCAAATCCTATATTCTTCATTTACCATTTCGATAATTAATTCTTTCTTTTTTAAATCAAGTGTTTCTCTGGGAATCCTATTTGGATTTTTTTTTTTATAAAAGACTCTTTCTGGGAAGGAAGGCCAGCTTAGGACTGCTCATTATTTGGTTTTGGACTGAAAATCGAATCGAATAAGAGATTCGTTACGATTTTGAAAATACTAATTTTTGTTTATTATGTTTCGATTTTGGATTTTGATTTCAGTGCAAAACCAAAAATTGAATAAGACTTATGCAATTATGTAAATATTCTCAATTATATGCATATTTTATTATTAAAAATGTGTATATTTTGAAAACAATAATTATATATATATATGTATTTGAAGATTAACTTTGATAATTTAACAAGTGGTCCAACTTTAGATACAACTTTGAAATACAACAAATGTGTGTATAAAAATTATAATTTTAGTAAAATGTAACAATGATCACAACTTTGGATCCGACACATTAAACAATAGAAATAGCCCAACCGAATAAATCGAATAAACCTAATTAACCAAATTGATTATTCGGTGTGGTTCGGTTTCGATTTTTGCTAATTTCGGTTCGATTATTTTAGAATTTTGATTTATTCGATTTTGACTATTTTGATTCGGTTAAAACCGAATAAATCGAATACTCGAATCTAGGCCAGCTTATATGCAAATCCTACATGGGTTATATATAGGAATACTCAAAGATAGTTGTTCTAATTATTCTAATTTTTATTAAGACTACTTATGAAGACTAAAAGACAACTGCATTAATTATTCTAAATTTATTATTATATTAATACCATCGTATTATTATTATTATTATTATTATTATTATTATTATTATTATTATTATTATTATTTTAAGACAATTTAGAAAGACCAAAGAATAATTTTTATTATTATCTTGTGTCCCTATTAACTTTAATAAATAATATAAATTAGTACATATATGAAGGGGTATATTTGAAAAGTAAATTTCAAGATAAGGTCAACTTTTCTCATTATATATACTAGTATAAATGTATGTGCATGTATTTTATACAACTCATGAAAGCAAATAATAGTTCCTTAATTGTTTACTACTTGAGAAATGCAAATAACAGCCCCTTTATTTTTTACTACTTGAAGAGAGCAAACAATAATCCTCCTTTTTTTTTCAATACGTATTATCCATTTTAAATTTAATAAACAATTTTAATTTATAAATATAGGGGAGGATATTTTTGGAATAAAAAAATTCACGGTAAAGCTTAATTTTTCTTATTATATATATGCTAGTATATATATGCATGTGTGTTGCATGTATTTTATAGATCATTATTAGAAAAACTAAAAGACAACTGTATTAATTATTTTAAATTTATTAGTATATTGTATCATCATATTATTATATATTATTTAAGACTATTTAGGAAGGCAAAAGGAAAACTCTCATAATTACTTTGTTGTCCATATTAACTTTAATGAATAATTTAAATTAGTACACAGATGTAAGGGTATATTTGGAAAAAAAGTTTTACGGGGAAGCTAATTTTTTTTATTATATATACTAGTATATATATGCACATACTTTGCTCGTATCTTGGAGTGGATGATGTTGATACGTTAGTTTAATTATGTTGTTTTTAATTATATAGGTTAAGAGTTCAACCCTTCGAATTCCGTGATAACATATTCGAAGATTTAGCAAGTAGTATGAATCATTTGATTTCTGTAATACATTAATTTCTTCGTAAATGGTTGTAAGTGAAATTTATTGCAGATATTTTTTTAATTAATAAATATAATGAAGAATATTTTTGGAAAGAAAACTTCCATGGTGAAGCCTATTTTCTGCATTGTATAATAGTATAAATTTGGAACATGTAATTATCCATTATCGCTCCCACCAGAAACACCGTCCACTCGGATCTTATACCTCCACACTATCCACTTGAACTAGAGGTCATTGGAAAATAATATTGCCAATAAGAACTAAACTAAAGACCTTTACTATACATGTCTAACATCTTATTCCTTCATGAGCCAATGTACATTTGGACCAATAGAAATGGAGTGTACAATATGAAATATAGTAGTTCATTCATATTGGTCCAAATGTATATGATTCTTGTAAGAATATGAACTTGGCTTATATTTCGTTTACCTATTTTAAATGTCCACATTCTAAATATTGAAACTAGCATATATCCTCACTATTTTTTTAAACAAGCAAATACCTTCATTTTTTGTACGGACATAATTTTTTTTTTTAGGATATGTATCCACTATTTTAACCTAAATCTCTATTGTTTTAGTAGGAACATTTGCTAGTTAAAAAATAGTAAAGATATATACTATTTATAATATTTAAAATGCGAATATTTGCTAAAATATTTTTAAAATTAATGCAGGATAATGAATTAGGCTAACTAACAATCTTTAAATCCCAAAAGTGCTTTAATCCCATTAGGGTGGCTGCTGCCTCACTCTCGATGCGGCAACATATGTGCGCCTGTCAAGCACAACAATATCAAATATCACTGCGTACTCATTATTCAAACCTCAACTGTTTTGTACTTTTGTTGCCTCCGAATGAAATAGAGAAACAAGAGACTACATAGAAGACACTACTACAAACTAGCACTATAATCACACCATATTTTCCTTGTTCCACTCCTCACAACATGCCACCACTAACCGACTCCCAATCTGGTGGTATGTTGTCGTTTTGGTTGTAACTAGCAACGTCCTTTCATCACGTGTTCTCTCTTCGTTGTGTGGATCGATCACCACAAATTGTAATGATATTACCACGCTGCTGACCTTGATAGTTCGCACTTCTAACCCTATAAAATCCCTCAAACCGAACCACCATTCTCTCCATAGTCCATCCTAGTCTTCTTATATACACCATGCCTTCTCTGCCCATGGAAACCCTTCACCACCTTGTCCCTCACCGACTCGACAAGATCGAGCTCGGATCGATCACCGAGGTCCCGGACTCTCACGCATGGCCGGCCGTCGCAGTCCACGACTACCCCTCTGTCGACGCACCCTCCGAATCGGAGTCCGTTCCCCTCATCGACCTCTCTTCCACCACCACAGACGTCGTGGACGAAATTGGGAAGGCTTGCGAGAGCTGGGGCGCCTTCCAAGTCGTCGGACACGACACATCGGTCGGGCTACTGGACTCCCTTGAGTCGGAGGCGCGTAGACTCTTCTGCCTCCCCGCACACCGCAAGCTCAGAGCGGCAAAATCCCCCGGCTCGGTCACCGGCTACGGCCTTCCTCCGATTTCTTCCTTCTTCTCGAAGATCATGTGGTCCGAAGGCTTCACGATCTCGGGATCGCCGGTCGATGATGCCCGGAAGCTATGGCCTCAAGATTATGCTCGCTTCTGGTATGTATTTCTCAAGCATGACTAGTCCAGAGATAAGTTTAACAAGACTTTTTGTTTGGACAATTATTTTCTCCTTGGCAACTTTTCTTGGTCAGCGTATACAACTAAAATTAACTCCAGATAGGACAACTCAATTCTCTGGACCTATCTTGCATGCATGCATACGTGAAACATAACTGTACACTAAATCTAACAAGTACCAGTGATTATGTGCGCAGTGAAGTGATTGAAGAGTACAATAAAGAGATGAAAAAGCTGGCAGAGAGGCTGATGCAGCTGAAGCTCCTCTCGCTAGGCCTGACCGAGCCGGAGGGGATCAATCGGGACGCCGGGCCGGCTGAAGGCTTCCGAGACACCACCGCGGTGCTCCAACTGAACTCGTATCCGGTCTGCCCAGAGCCCGACCGAGCCATGGGCTTAGCGGCGCACACCGACTCCGGCCTTCTGACCATACTGCACCAGAGCAGCGCGGTCCCCGGTCTCCAGCTCCTGCACTCGGAACGGTGGGTGACCGTCCCTCCGGTCCCCGGGGCCCTCGTCGTCGTCATCGGAGACCTCGGCCACGTCCTCTCGAACGGTCGATTCATGAACGTCGTCCACCGTGCCGTCGTGAACCGGGACCACCACCGCATCTCCGCGGCGTACCTCTGCGGTCCCTCTCCCGGCGTAAAGGTGTCCCCAGTGGTCGGAAAGAAGGCGGTGGCCCGGGCCTACCGTGCGGTGACGTGGAAGGAGTACTTGGGACTCAGGGCCAAGTTCTTCGACAAGGCCATAGAATTGATAAAGGTTAGGGATACAGAAGAGATCAAGAGGACGACAACAACAACAACAACAACAATTGGAACGGGGGGACTAGCTGTTGCTGTGCCAAACAAAACATCGCTGTTCGCATGTAGTAGAGAAGATTTTTTACGGATTTGACAAAGAGGGATGTTGTTGGCGAATGTATAGAGGAAAGGACATTCGTGTCATGGTCCTATAAGCCACGTAAGGATTCTCTTTTATGTGTGCATGGGGACAAAAACACGCAATTCATGTCCAAATAATCTTATCGATCGGAATTAATTAGCTATAACAAACTTGCCAGAAGAG